>JAWWEQ010000017.1:45596-85294 GCA_035583055.1 Torymus tubicola
TTAATGAATCTAAAATTACACTTTTTATATTCCCATATAGATGAGTTTCCAGAAAACCTAGGTGATTACAGCGAAGAACAGGGAGAGAGATTTCACCAAGATATCAAGGAAATGGAGCGTAGATACCAAGGAAGATGGGACATAAATATGTTAGCAGATTACTGTTGGTCGTTGAAACGAGATCTACGATCAACATCAATATACTGATGTGCAAAGTTCAAGAAAATCGGAGAGGGACACCTCCCTGTCTCCCCTTGATAGAGGTTATATCTTGTCGGAATGATGCATCCAATCAGATGTTCTACGCATACGAGGGAGAAGCATTAGTTGCGTTTTACAGTTTTTTCTGCTCACAGTACAGATTCTTTTTTTAATTTATACGTATATGTAGATCGCTCAGATACAATGATCTTTTAGACCATAATGGCATTTGCTTCTATAGAGTTAGCAAAGTTAAAAAATATTTAAGTATCTAGTAAAATTTAGAAATTAAGTAACCTAAACACTCTATGAAATGATATTGAAAAATTTTAATTTGATACATTGGCACAAACAAATCGATGTACACTGAAGACTGAAGTGAAGCTTATACATGAATTGATAGTAGTTTTCTACTCGACTAACTGAATTAAAAGCTAATTATTTTCTTCGTAATCGACAAGCATTGGTTTTGAAAAATCTGGAGAAAATTTAAATCAAAGAGAATTTATTATTCGCTCTTATTTTACAGAAAAGTATGCAATTATCTTCTAAAATCTAATACAATACTTTCACTGTCATAAAAATCGAGCTACTATATTTACAATAGTAATTTAATACAGACACTGATGATTTTATACATAAAAGCCTTATTATTACACAATTGTTGATAATTGAGGAAAGATTTTTTTTGTTTTTACGGTGGCTCCGGTGAATTAGAGTAATTGACAAGTAGAAAAGTATAATCTACTCAAAGAGCAATTTCTTATGTATAAAATATAATATATAATCTTAATCATATACAATTATTATTTGATATTTTTATAGTGATCGATATAACTTATAAAAAAACAACATAACCAATATAACATTTTTTCGAATGCATTGTGTTTTAGCACATTTAATAATAAATTTTAACGACTAAATTCGTGTTCTTAAATTAAAAAAGTTTCATGAACTTGAAAGTAGTGGATACAGCAGTTCGGCATAGCAAAATATCTGAAAAAAAATAATAATTATGTAGTAATTATATCATATTCGTAATACATTTAGATTTGATTTCATATATTTATATTATACTAAGGGTGCATAGGGGAAAAGAGAATAAAAATAGGCTATGGCATAGGGAATCAGACCCAAGCCATGCCGTTCTGTTATAATATGTAATTATTCTAAAGAATAATTTCTTTTACATTTAGTTACCGTAGACACTTTAAAAATAATTAAAGTGTAAAAATCTCAGGGAATATTCGAATATTGAATATAAAATTCATTTAAAATAGTTAAATAAAAAACTTTAAAGACATAAACTAAATAATTTTATTCTCATTTCACCAATTTATAAAAGGTATGTAAAACTAAAATAAATAACTAAACATCTAAGTTTTTTTTTAATAAAAATAGATAATTATTTACGTTGTTAATAAGCTATTTCATTTATACTATACTGTAAGAAAACTTCCATATATATAGATCCACTATGATTATATTTTGCATTTAAAAATATACAGAATGTATATATACATATATATATAGATATATATGTATGTATACGTATATATATAGATATATCTATCTATCTCAATCTGCCTCAAGAGATAAAAATTTAAAATATTTGATTTTCAGGGAATGTTTAAATATTGAAGAATATAAAATTCTACTCAAAATATTGACTATATTAATTATTTTTTAAAAGACTAAATTTTTCTGTAATAAATATTTAATCTGTTATAAATTTGAAGATTTGGAAATATTAATGAAGCATTAATTGTTATTCGTGAAAGGAGTGGCATCTTATAATATGCGGTAGTCATAAAGTTCTAAAAAATGTAGTATTTTAAATAATGAATATACACTGTAAGAAAACTTCCATATATATATATATATATAAATATATATATATATATATATATACAATGTGTACATTTGGAAACTCAAAATTTAAACACAGTATATCTATATATATGGAAGTTTTCTAACAGTGTACGTCTAATTTTTTTCTAGTAGAATGAAATAAAAAAAATTAATAAAATAAAAAGGTTAAAAAATGATAATAAAAAATACAATAAAAAGATTTATGATGGGTTTCAACATGAAAAAAAATTATAATTAAATTTATTATAAATCTTAAACAATCTACTTTATAATCTTAAATTAATAATTATAATAATCTTAAATTAAACTTATATTTATATAACTACTATTTACAAATTATTATGAAGAATGCAAGCATACGAGTCTCAGGTAGTATTCAAATAAAGAAAATAAATCTAATGTAAAATAAAAAATAAAATAAAATGGGATAGCCTTTAATTAAAATTAAATGAAGAAAAACTAAATTTGACTTTAATTTTCATTCTAAATGTTAATTATAGATTATATATAGACTATGCTTTTGAGAAAAAAAGCCTACAATAGTATTTAAATAGTAGAATAAATCAAATGTACAACAATAAAACAGAATATTGAAATCAGTAAACTTTCAAATATTGTATAAAATACTACGAGAATATTACCTAATTCATCTAATTTATAATTCTTAATCTACAGATACAAATGAAAGTAACCACCATTAAAATTAATAACAAAAATACTTACAATAGGTTAATTTTACAACAAAGACTAATAAAAATGTACACAATCGTCCTTATGACATTCTTATACATCTATAATTAATAATTGTTAATTTTATTGTATAACAAGATGGCTAATATTTACGTGTATTTATAATGCAATAAAAATTCAGTATTTGAATACTCCCTGAGATTTAAACACTTTAATTGTATAAGTGTTTGTAGTGATTTTCACACTAAATATTTAAGGAAATTATAAAATTTTATTATTTAAAGAATTTGTGGAAACAAGTAAACTCTTTTAAAGAACCTCCCCTGAGATTTTTACTCTTTAATATCATTTAATGAATTTTTTAGGAACAAGTAAACTCTTTTAAAGAACCTCCCCTGAGATGTTTACATTTTAGTATTATTTAAAGAATTTGTGGGAACAAGTAAACTCTTGTAAAGAACCTCCCCTGAGATGTTTACACTTTAATATTGTTTAGAGAATTTTAAAGAATAAGGAACCTCTTTTAAAGAACCTCCCCTGAGATGTTTACACTTTAATGTCATTTAAAGAATGTTTAAGAACAAGTAAACTCTTTTACAGAACATTCCCATTTTTACACTTTAATGTCATTTAAAGAATTTTAAAGAATAAGGAAACTCTTGTAAAGAACCTCCCCTGAGATGTTTACACTTTAATGTCATTTAAAGAATTTTAAAGAATATGGAAACTCTCTTAAAGAACTCCCCAGAGATCTTCGCACTTCAATATTGTTTAAGAAATTTAGAAAAATGGGTAAATTTTTTTAAGGAACCTTTTTTGGAATGGTTGGAATATGTGAGTACACACATGCGAACCTCCCTACCCAGCTTGTCTGTAGGAGAGTTGCGTGAATAGCGGGAGGGAGGACGAAATATAATATTTTAATAAAATTAAAGGAATGGAAAGCTTAACATGGAATAAGTTAAGGCTTGGAGAAGGAATTTTTCTATTATGAATTTTAGAAAAATTTAATTTATCGTTTGAATTTAGTCATGCTATTCATACACGTAAATATCACTGTCATCTTGTTTTAATATAACAACTATTTTTCCCTATCCTTATTTTAAATTCTTCATCGTTAACAAATTTCAGTCTTTATAATCTAAATTTTTATAAAAGTTCTATAATAATTTCTTAATACTGTTTACGACAATACTTAGACTTATCTATCATAGAAATGAGTATGTTTTAATAGATTTTTTTAAAAGAGATATGCAATCATAACTGAATTAACGAAAAATATGTAAAATCTTACTTCTTATGAAAGTTCCACCACACATTTTCTTTTGTACTTATTACAATCTATAAATACTTTAACGCCAAAAATCAATTATATATAAGAGTATACGTGTATGTACACATACGTCTGTATGTGTGTGTCCATGTAAATGTATGTATGTTTTAGTGTACTTATATGTATTCACAGGTAAATCCTTATTCATTATAATAGCTAACAATTTATATTTTCTATGAATTTTTTGCCATTGTGGATATACCAATCTTATGCAATTGAATAATAAAATAATATCTGCTGTTAATATATACAAATTTTTGTAGCAAGATACCTTACTATTATTTTTTGAAAGTGATAGTTTATTTAATTGACAATACCATTAATAAATTATAATGTCAGTGTAAAATTCCATGCATATAAATCATAAATATGAATTAGTATTTAATTTTTTGTAATGAATAATACTTTAATGATCTCTGCATGATGAATATCACAATTGTGGGAAAAGCTAACGTTGAATTTTTGTATTCCTTACTAATATCAGCCAATTATTATGCTAAAGCGTATAATCCTGGTCGTCATAGAAGTCATAAGTGTTTCAGTATTATGCAGTAACAATGGTGATTAAAATAGGGTACATCGTATCTATCTACCTGATTTGCAAAATTTCATTGCGTTTTTTTTAGTAAATAGATTGTAGGTAGCTTAAAAGCTTTCTATTGTAGAATATCGATTGTACTCCATAAATACACCACAAAATTTGTTTCCCATGTCTTCAATGCAGCATTTTCTTCACAGCTGGGTAATCAAAATCCACCATACAATTTCAGATTAAATATATGAAAAACTGCATACATTTGGATAAAAATGTAAATGAATTATCCATAGTGATGTATGAGTAGAGTTTTGGTGATTTTCAAAATCTGAGACTACCAGGAAGAATGCTGCTTTTTTGTAGTCAAAACTTTTTTTGTTTCATCTTATGACGTCATTTTGCTTCTTTACGCACGAATTGATACTAAATTAATATCAACGTACGGTAATCCATTTCACTTGATTTTGACAGATATTTGAATCTTCTGTTACACTATTTCCACAAGACATCGCAGATGTCAGAGATCATTACATCAGTTATTAAAACTTGACATTTTATAAATTTGGTCAACATTGAAAGTAATTATTTAATTGCTGGAATAAAACTCTTATATATAATTTAAAAATGTAGTATTAAAAAATTACTTAAATTGTATGTATATATGCAGATATTACTTACAATTACACTACTTGCAAACGGTAAAATTGGTGATTTTTCTACTAATTATTAGTTAATATTCATAATAATAAAATACTAATTAATCGAACAATATATTTTTAGTACTATTAATACTACTTCAGTACTATTAATAGTACTTCTATTCATAATAAAGTAACTAAAATACTAGAATTAATGACAGTCGCAACAAAATTAACTTTACAGTTATAATGATTTTATTGTATTAATATTTTTAATCACTTTTATCTTCTTAAATTTAAAAACTTCTGTATATTTTTGTCATAAAATTATACCTTTTTATTTTTTAAGTTTATATTTTCATGGTATTTCTTTTTTATTTTGGTTTTCTTCTTTTTCTTCTTCTTCAAATTCTATTTAGCTTTGTCTATATCTGTTTTGGTTTTCTATTTCTGTATCTCTTTTTATATTTGTTTAAAACTATTTTGTTTTTTTTTCTATATTTTGTATATTAGTTCTTTTATTTTATTTTTTCATTTTTTTCCGTTTTTTTCCGTGATTTGGTATAATCTTTATCAAAGGCTTATTCTATTTTCCTCTTATTTGATAACTCAACGATGTATCTTATCAAAACATTTTTCACATAATATAAACAAATTATAATAATAAATTTACTGACTGTATTTTAAATACCTTCAATATTTTTATATCATTGTGTAAAATGCTTTGATTTACAATCAACTTTTCGAAATTATCAATCTAATACCGATCTCATGTTGTACAAAATTCTCAAACGCAACATAATTATTAGTGTAACTTTACATAATAAAGTAATTTATATTAGTCTTTCTAAATAAAATTTATTTCAAATAAAATATTCTCTAAAAATGAAAGTTGATATAAAGAAATTCAATATCAGCACCAAAAATTAAAAGGTGTTAATAGTTTCATATCAGACCTCATGCAATTAGCATATCAATTTTTTGAATCTATCAATAATATCACTTTAAATTATTGGTTTCAAATTTGTATAAACTTTGAAACATAACCTCAAAATATGTATATTGACATAAATTTAATAAGGATACCTTTTAAATGTGATTTTTTTATTTTAGATTTGAAAACATATTAACGATGAAAAATTTAAATCTTCTATACTAGTGTAGTATTTGTATAATTCTAATATGTCAAATGTTATAAGGACGGTGTATTGTAGTGATATAAATAAATTGATACTCATCGCATATTAGCTGCATTAGATATTTTAAGAAATTCCTCTGCTACTGCTACTGTTGCTATCCTGGTTCTTCGAAAATATTTAAGAGCAACATACCTGGTATACAGGGTTGACTGTCTTGCATGCCATGGAATGCACGTGCTGCTGTAGATGACATAATAGTGAAATTCGTTGAAGATTAAGTTGTTTTTAAAACACTTTATTTATTATTTAAATATTAATAATAAAAGATAATTAATCACCTGCTAACAATTTGAGATTACACATCGCCGAAGGTTTATTGAAACTGTTTGAAAAATTCAAAATCTGCGTACAAGCCACGAGGCAAGCTAAGTGAGGAATGGCGACGCTCTGCACGCAGTTGTTTCTGAATGCCAACCGTTTTCCCCTCCACAGCGTTAGTCTTTGGGAGCGGGACGCGTCGGTACTATGAATTTCTCTTCTTCTGCCTGCGTGCATCATTGGTGCGCATGCGTAGTACACTGGATTTTACCGCGCTTTTGCTTTTGTGCTCGTCAGTAAACTCAATGTATATAGTTTTTCTCACCGATTCTCCATTTCAGTTTCCATTTTTGCTATTCAACTTCATTTTCTTTTCTATTTCGCATCAATAGGGTACCTGTAGAAGTTTTCAGTTCAGCAAAATGCGTGAGATGTTCGAACACCAACTGTAAAATATAGAACACACAGCATTTCACATTTGTATTTTTCAAATAAACAAAAGTTATTAAAAGGAATGAGATCATTTTACTAATATATGATATCTATTAATTTACAAGCGTGTTAAACAAATTATTACAATTTTACTGTGTGATTTAAAACGAAGTACGTTAAGAAGTTAAGAAGTGTAGCGATGATTCTTTGAAATAAAAATATTTTATGTTGCAAATAATTGAATATTAAAAAAAATAATGTAAACTACAACAATTAAAACAAAATAAATATGTTTAAATCTAAATGACTAAACAATTAGGTTTAGTATTATTATAGTAGTTTATACAGATTGCAGCAAACAATTCTATAATTAAAATAATAAAATATTGTATTCATAATTTGACTGTATTAAATACCATTCTCTACATTCATTCGTCTGCATAAGAAATTGTAAAATTTATCTATAAAACAAATTAAAAAGTAAAATACTAAAATAAGTAAAACTATATCACAATAATAAGCATTTTAAAACGCAATGATAAACAATTAAGAAACCCTAAACAAGTAATGACGCCGTCATAATTCATGCGGGACCGATGCAGTTAAACGAATAATAAGACGCCTACTGTATTTAAGCAGGGTGAGCTCAAGGGATAAGCTACCTGGCTGTTCCACGAAAGGGTAAGTAGGAAGAATCAAGTAAATGCGACTCTGCGGGGCAGCAGGAATACCCCGAAAGTAGCAAAGACTGCAGTTAAGCGACAGCTGTACCGTAGAGAGAAGAGAGAGGAGCGTCCGAGAGAGAGAGAGAGAGAGACCAACTGAACCTGAAAAGTGGAGTGCGTGCGCTTAGCACAGCATCGTGACTTTCGTTCGAACACTCATAGAGTAAACACGTACTCTGCTCCACTCTAACATTCTACTCAACCCTGAAACCAGTGGCGACCCTATAAAAGCAACGCGTTGCCGCTACACTACTACACACACATTCGAGCAGCGTGCACATCGAGAAGCCTGAGCAACAGCCGACGGAATAATATCTGCTTTTTAACTGACGCTAATAGCACGAGGAGCCAACAAAACTTTCGCTGTTCAAGATGCTGCACGGCACTGGCGACGTCGGTCTGGTGGGCGGCAATCAAGGTCAAGCCTGCCAGTCGAACAACGGCTACGGGGTCATGAACCCGGTCAACGGCCCGCCGGTGGACAACGAGGCCAGGGAGTCGGGCATCAGCGACATCCTGCAGCAGATCATGAGCATACCGGATCAGAGTCTGGACGAGGCCCAAGCCCGGAAGCACACACTCAACTGCCACCGCATGAAGCCGGCTCTCTTCTCCGTACTCTGCGAGATCAAGGAGAAGATCGCCCTGACACATCGTAACGCCCACGAGGAGGAACCGCCGAACGCCCAACTTGTGCGTCTCGACAACATGCTCGTCGCCGAGGGCATCGCCGGCCCGGATAAGGCCGGTGGGGGCGCAGGCGCCGCAGCCTCGGCCGCCGGGCCCCTCGGCCAGCACGACAGTGCGATCGAGCACTCGGACTACCGGGCCAAGCTCGCTCAAATCCGGCAGGTCTACCACCAGGAGCTCGACAAGTACGAGCAGCACTGCAACGAATTCACCACCCACGTGATGAACCTACTGCGCGAACAGAGCCGCACCAGGCCGATCACGCCGAAGGAGATCGAGCGCATGGTGCAGATAATCCTGCGCAAATTCTCCGGCATCCAGATGCAGCTTAAGCAGTCGACCTGTGAAGCGGTGATGCTGCTGCGTAGCCGCTTCCTCGACGCTCGGCGCAAGCGGCGCAACTTCAGTAAACAAGCCTCGGAGATTCTCAACGAGTACTTCTACTCGCACCTGAGCAATCCTTACCCGAGCGAGGAGGCCAAGGAGGAATTGGCGCGCAAATGTGGCATCACCGTCAGCCAGGTGTCCAACTGGTTCGGCAACAAACGCATCCGTTACAAGAAGAACATCGGCAAGGCGCAAGAAGAAGCAAATATGTACGCGGCGAAGAAGGCCGCATCGTCAGCTGCCTACGGCATGGCTGGAGGCTCAAGCCACTCGGCCGTTTCCACGCCGATGATGTCGCCTGCGTCGACGACTGGGCCCCAGGATTTGGGCTACGGCATTGATTACGGCTCGCAATCGTCGCACAACGGAGCCTCAATGGGATACGATCAGATGTACCATCAAAAGCTGTCGCCTTGAGATACGCTATGGGAAAGAAGATGATGGGCAACGGCGCTGACGAGGAGCGAAGGTTGAAAGAAGCTGACGACGCTGCGCAGCTATATAGAGGGGGACACGAAGAGGAAGAAGAAGAATGGAGAAAGAATCAGATGTTCTTTCGTATCGGGATATACGACAATAGGTGTGGTTGGAAGACGAAGCATAATAAAAGAGTTTGAAATTAGCTGGAAATTTCACGAGAGCGCGGAATTACGATCTTTAACCACGTCGCGCGCAAAAGCTTGTTTTGATGTATCAGCTAATGTACAAAAGATAATCAAAATGTTAAGTTTAATATGTCGTAATTATTTTAATCAATGTTAACTCGTTTTATTTTGCTTGAGACTCAACATTTAGATTTTACAACCTATATGTACAAGTAGATTATAAGTAATTTTACAAATAAAGTATAAGGATTAAATGAAACATTTAATTTGTATCTTTTCTTAACCTAATTCATTCCTCCCTAAAAAAAACAGACCACCCAACAATTTAACGAAAGAAAACTTGAAGTTATATATGAATGCACGAGTAAATTTACATGTTTAACTATCGATATTCATTATAAAACATATGATAAATTTACTGAAAATAAGAAAAGGAACTATAGGATTTGTTAAATCACTTTTCTGGAAATATAAAAAAATCACGAGATAAATATACATTTTGAATAAGATACTCTTAGTTTTTTTTAATTGGAATGCTCTATTTGTTTCTGAAGAAATCTAATTAGAAATGTAAGAAAAAAAATTTTCTTTTTAATTTATAATAGATCATTATTCATTTCTTACATACGCAGACAATTAATATAATAAAAAAAAACTAACCAAACAGATAAATTCCTATAAAATCAACGGTACTTCCGCGAGCTCGTCTATCATCCCCCTCCTTTTATCGTTCCCTTTCTCTTTCTCTCTCCCTCTCTCTCTCTCTCTCTCTCTCTCTCTTTCTTTCTCTCTTTCACAAGTATCTCAACGTCGAAGATACCAACAAAACTTTTCATTGAGCATCTCATAATAACTATACGGTTATAAATCATATATACTTATATCGATCGGTAACATTTTTCATGCATTTAAACGATAAAAGTTCAGTTAAATTCTTTTTCGAGTATGGTTATTGATCTGCATCAGCTCTGTAGAAACTTTTTTTCCTTTTGGAGTATAAGAAGTGCATCTGCACTTGAATGATTAGCTCTTCGAATCAACTGATTATAATATAAAAAGCTAATTTGCAATGTATATATCTTGAAATAAAATTCTAACGACCATTATAGTTATAAACTATATGGACTCAAAATACCTCTAAATCCTTCGACTCTTTGAAATATTTCATCAAGATACATTGAACGTTCTAAAAATACATTATTCACTATATGTTAGACTCAACGGTGAAAACCTATCAAACATCCAACAATAATTAGAAAAATATTGCAAGTTTCATCCGGAATAAACCGCCGTTTTTCAACCTGACGCACGTTACGCATTTTTTTTTTCATATACACATACATCATACGCATACATACAGCCATCAGAAACAAGTATATAGTATATACAGAGCGCGCATAGAAAGAAAGAGAGAGAGAGAGAACTCACACAATACGCACGTTACACATAAAAGAAGAAGCAACGGCAAGAGCGAGCACGCACGTCGCTGGCGCGGCGGCACAGCGGCTTCTCTCCCTCTCTCTCTCTCTTTCTCTTTTCTCTCGCGGACCGCATGAAGCTATGTAGTTGTAGTGGTGGGGCAAACGTTTCTCTCTCTCTCTCTCTTTCTCTTTTCCTCTCTCTTGCTCTCTCTCTCGCTCTCTCGTGGTGCGCGGCGCAGAGCGGCAGGAAGGCAGAGCCGCGTGTAACATGGTGGAATTTGGTTTGTGGAGAGTTCAACCATGACTTGAACGATGAATGGCTATGCAGTTCGTTGTGCGTGAGCGACCCATAAACACCGCACCATCTTCTCTCCTCTCTCGAGATCCCCGGATGCTCCCCGCGCAGCAACATTAAAAAAGTGAGAGAGAGAGTTGCTTTGGTCCCTGTCGGATTCTAGACGGTCCGTCAGTTTTTTTTTCGATCGCTTGTATATACTATAAGTTATTGGTCGAACGTGTGTGCATGTATATATGTACATGTAATAGCTGCAAACCATTTGTGCCGTTTTTGTTTACATGTGCAGAAGATGAATAGAGCAACGTGTAATATGCTGCTTTTCGGCGTTGTGTGCCTTGCGTTGGTGCCGCTCAGTGAGTACATCTCAAATTAGCCTTTTACTCGGTTTCAATAATATAGCCGTTTGTTTATTAGCGAATAATGCTGGCTAAAAAACTTAAAAAAGTAACGGTGGATAGAATTTTAACTGCATTTCAATGTGTCTCTAAATTATTGTCGATCGTGCATTTTTGCAAAACGATTTTTTCGCGAATTGAATCATGTTACTCTTGTACCGTGTTCAGAAAAATTATTTTCAAATTATATTACAGACTTCAATTACACAATTAAAAAAAAGTTTTTTTTATCTTTAGAAAGTACAGTTTACCATCGAACAAATTTTCTAAATACATTTTAAATAAATACCAATATTTTCGTATAAATATTATTTTTATTGTACTACGTAACGTACCGTTACTGCAATTTTGAGGAAAACAAATTATCGTAAACACGCATAAAAATTGCAAAAACTGGAGCAGCGAAATCCGATCCAGTTCTACGCGAATGTAAAATCAACAGGCTGCATATATAGAACACGATAATCATTCGAGCCAATATATACATACATATACACCTAATATACCTGCGCATGATCATGGGAAACGAACACTTATATGCTCACCTCTCTGCTCTGTTTTCCGCAGTCTCATGCGAGCAGAAACCCGTTATATCGCGCATCTCGGAGGAGCAGATAAAAGGGATTGGCGAGGAGGTCGAATTCAACTGTACGGCTCAACATGCCCAGGATTATCCGATACTCTGGTTTAAGTACGACAAGAACCGCCGGCAATCGCCTGTGCCACTGTCTTATGACAAGGCCCTCATCATACGCGACAAGAGGTTCAGCTTGAAATTCGACCCGGCTACCACGACATACTCGCTCAAGGTAAGAGGACGCACAAATTTCCTTTTTTTCTTTCCTCTATATTGTGAGTTACTTTGCTCGAGCACAAACGCACACACATACAGTGTTTTCTGTTATTTTCTAATAATTTTATTTTACACTTTTGTATTTTTTTTATTGAAGTTGCAATGATACGTATATTAGCGTGAAAAACGTATTTATTTTGTTGATGTATACTGTTATTCGAGCATATAAATACGGACCGAGTTAAAAAAAAAATCAAATCATGCAATTATAAAAATTGGCGAAAACGACGTTATTGGGATTGAAATTTTGAAAAGCACTTTTGTACGTCTAAAGGAAATTTCAATCGCGCTACCCGCTACATTACATTCTGCATACCTTTCTAAATCAATCTACTCAAACGCATCATCCTCGTGCTCGAGCAAACTTCAAAAGGCAGTTTAACGAAATGAATGATAAAACGACGACGCCGACGACGACGAATATATATATACACATATATTTATATATACACGAGACATTCCACTGTGCACGGCAAGTTTTCTCCTTTGAAAACTACCGTCACAAAGAAAATACCACGGGGGGAAGAAAAAATCTTTTGTACGCGACACCTAATTCTTTGTCCCTTCTCGCACGGGTTCATCTAGATCAAAGACCTGCGTGAAGCCGACACTGGCTTCTACGAGTGTCAGATCCTCGTTACGCTGACGGACAAGGTGTCGTCCGAAGTTGAACTACAAATACGCAGGCCACCGGCTATCTACCTCAACGCCACGAGCTCAGCTAACGTCACCGAGGGTCAACCGATCGAACTCCGCTGCGATGCTGATGGCTTTCCTGTGCCAAGCATCTCCTGGAAGCGAGAGAATGCAATTTTGCTGCCCACCGGCGGCGCCATTTATCGGTAATGATAGAAGTGGTTACGACCGTTCCGTTTTTTCTCTTTCAGATTATAGTTTTAACTCGATCGATTAACGGTGGGAATTTTAGGTATTTTATAATTACGAAAATATTATTGTTTTTGACGGGTATTAAAGATTTACATAATCACTTCCAAAATTATTATGAACTTAAAAAATTTATTTTTAATATGAAAAATTTTACTGCTAATGAAAACTTTAGATAATTTCAAAAAGAAAAAATTTTAATAGTAGACATCTAACTTTTTATGTGAATTAATAAAAATTATTAAATAAAAAATAGTTAAACAGAAATTGAAAATTTTGTTATTAAAGAGATTAATATTTTTATCTTTAAAAAATGTAGTTTAATTCATTCAATGAGTTCATTCATTGAATGAAATTCTGATGTAATTTACCGAGAAAAGAAAAGATTTACTACAACTTCGCTCGAAAAAGTTTAATAAATCAAGTGAATTTATAGTCAATTTGATAAAGTTATATCAAAGCACAAAACAACTAATTTAATATAAATAATAAACTGCTAATATCTGTTTATAATTTAAACTTTGACGTCAATTATCAATATCTAAAGTACGTTCGTACTTTATCTTACTCATTAGGTTTACATAATACTTAATTATGTAAAGCACAAATTTTATATCGCTTATTTTTTTAATTCTACGCAAAAAAATGATTTGATTGAAAATTAAAGAAATTACTTTCATAATGGTATATACTTATAATTAATTAAATTAAAAAAATATTTTGTATATAAGTAGAATCGCAACCTTATAATTTGAAATTTTGAAAATTTATTATAATTTAATAAAAACGTTAAAATTATTTATAGAATAACTATAAAAATGTTAAAATATTAATACGTTAATATATATTGAAAATATTTCTCGAATTTCCCAAAACGTAAATTTAATATAAAAAATATAAAAATTCAAAGTAATCGAAAATTAATCTAGAAAAAAAGGAACACATACTCCTGATCGAGATATCGTTAATCATTTAAAAATCTAAACCAACGTCTAACTTTCCACTTACCATGCTTACAGTGGCAGCGTGCTGAACATTCCAAAAGCGCACCGGGACGACCGTGGCATCTACTTCTGCATTGCCGATAACGGCGTAGGCGAACAGGCACAAGCCGCTGCTGCAGTGCGCGTCGAGTTTGCTCCAGTTGTCTCAGCCGTCAGGCCGCGGGTCGGTCAAGCCCAAGGCTACGAAGTTACTCTGGAGTGTCGTATCGAAGCTCATCCTGCACCCAAAGTCACCTGGTTGCGTAACGGCTTGGAGCTTCGTAACGAACAGCTATCAGAGGATAGCGACGACCAAGACGCTGATGCTGTCTACGTTGACGAATTGCGACGTTACTCCGTGGCTGAGTCGGACTATGGTGTCTACGTGTGCCGAGCGCAGAATAAACACGGCGTCGCTGAGACTAGAGTCGAGCTGATCGGTAAGTTAATAATTGCCTCCCCCCTCCCTTTCTATAATATACAAAGGGTGCTGCTCGCTCTGGCTTTGTTTATACAATGGGGCAAAGGTTTTCATTGGTTAAGGCGAGTTGGGTAGGGAAAGGACTGCGATAAGGAATGCGACGGGGGGAGTGATAAGATTTCGGCGAACAGTCTACGAAAGGTGATCGGTTTTACATTTATATGTGCATTATAAATACTTGGGATTGTTTTCATACACGTCGACGGTTGGGTTTATTACTCGAGTACGGGAATTCGAGAAAATGATGGTTGGTGGAAAATTTCTGGAATTTCAAATTAATAACAAGCAAAGTATGTTTATATAAGACCAATTCAGTTAAAAACTCTTGGAATTATTTTATGCTTGGAATTTATTTTCAACATATACTGCGAAATAGTCTATTAAAATTATACATTGCTTTTTTTACTTGACAAACAATAGCTGAATTTTGTTAGTATATTGTAATTGTTTGTGCCGCTCTATTATATTTTTAAACCGATTTTCAACAACTTTATAAATTAGAAGGGAATCAAACGCAATTCGTTATTTTCAAACTATCATAATTCAATTACTCCATAAATATTACTTAAATCATATTTTTTCTTAGACCAAGAGGAGAAACAATAATTTAATATTAAATTATCTTCGAAAGTTTTAAACATCATTGAAAATATTTTTTTTCCAATTAAAGAAGCCGAGTGAGAAATCTAACTAATTTTCAACTTTTACGGCCTTTGTTTCAGAATCGATGATTCCAGTGTGTGCTAGTTCCTGTGGTTAAAGCGAACGACTCATCAAGTGTAAATACTTTAGCTGTAACGTTACTTATGCAGACAAAACTTGCGTGATGACGCTGACATTGGCGTTATTTTATACTTTTCTACTCTCCCTCCCCCTCTCTCCCACCTTATCGGCCGTAAGCGGCCACGATTTATCGAGAAAGTAGTCCAAAATGTACCTTACAATCTAAGACGACTAATTTGTTATTTAAAAATAAAACCGACAGATATGTATATATATATACAAATACAGATAAATTAATTACTCGACTTCTCTTTATATATATTATCCTTCGTCTCCGCAAGAGCGAGAGGAGAGGAGAAACGCCGGGCGCGTTAAGTGAGGCGAATTGGACCCCGGCTTATTTTTCTTTTCTCACTCCCTCCTTTCCTCCCTCAATTACGATTATATATACGAACACACGAGAACCACTGTATATACGCGCGCTGGCGTATACATATATATATATATATACACGATAGCCAAACTGTCGCTATATACCACTGCCGCTGCCGCTTCGTCACAGAGATGATAAGTACGGTCTTATATAGAGGAGAGGAGAAAGAATTCATTCAGCAGCCACGCACGCATATGTTCCTGCGAATATTTTTCTCGTACCCCCTCCCCTCTCTCTCTCTCTCTCATTCGAATTACTCGTCGTCGCGGGAGGATCACACACGCAGCTGCAAACCATTTGGGACCTCCTATATGTAGCGTGTGTATCACAAACAGCGAGGAGCGAGAGAGAAAGAGAAGCGTTTGAATAACGCCGAAGATGATGTTCGCGCAACTCTCCCACGCGTGATGGCTTTTACAATTTTTCCCTCGTCATTCAAGTTGATTTCTCTCTCTCTCTCTCTTTCTCTCTCTCTTGTGATCCGCCGCCGTCGTCGTTGAGATCAGGGTAGAATGCGACGATGGTATGCGCGCACGCCAGTTGGTTATATATACATATGCTATATATATGATGCGTGACTTTTGTGGCGCTTCTCCGGTCGGATGATGGAAATGTTTTGATGCTCGAGTAATATAATGTGTGTATACGTGTCTCGTCGAGTTAATTAAGGGTTTATTATACCTACATTTACTGTATATATGTGTTTAAACGAAATTTTTTCCTCCCCACTTATAATTATCAATTTAGGATTTGTTTCTTTTTTTTTTTAATATGATAATATGTAAAATGATTTGCGAAATGTAACAAACTTAGAAGTTATAATCGAATAAAATATATATAATATAAAAATAAAGTGTTTCCTCTCTAAACTAACATTTATTATTATTTATCAACGTTTGATCATTAATGGAGATTTGTAAAAAAATTTACTAATTTACTTGCAAAGTGTTTTTTTATACTAACTTTTTAATTAATAGATTTTTTTAATTACTATAAATTGTATTCTCAAACAAATTATCACGCATTTATTGCTATAGAAAGGATAAAGTTTGCATTAGCTTATCAAAAAAGTATATTGGAATCGTAGTATTCACAAAATTATTTTAAAAAACTTGCAGTTTATCAATATTATGATATAAATCCTATAGCGTTGAAAAATTGAAATTTTGAATAATCTAAGTTTAGAATTTCAAAAAAAAGCTATACTATATAATAACAGTTAGCGGAAAATATTGACCTTGTAATTCTAAAATATTTATTGTAATATGTGAGATGAAAAGGTGTCGATGAAAAATCACAAGTATCCTTCAAATTCTTTGAATGATATCTATATATTGACCTTTTGTACACTGACTTGTTTTAGTTGTTCATCACACTTCTACGCGAGACAGTCCCAATTAAATCTTTAACTTTATAAAATATTTTCAATTGATTTATCGTTCGTAACAAAAAGACAAACTTTCCTCATGCGTTTCCTATAGGTTAATTACAGTAAATTAACGAACATGCAGGTTCATGGACTAGCACTTGCAATTGTCATGATAAAGTTGCATAATCCAAAGCATATTCACAATCGTCAAGAGAATACAAAAGGTTACATTCACTCAACTACGAAAATCGGTAATAACGATTTATACGAGTATTAATTCTCTAATGATGTAAGTTAAGCACTTCCTACTTCCACATCTTATGGAATACAACGCAGAAGCCCATCTCTAGCTAAATACCAATCTTTGTTGTAAATTGCAACGAAAGTTATACACCTTACGTAAAACCGCTCCGTAAGCTCTGTGCGCACTACCGAGTGCAATCACTTTACCTAATACGCAATCTGCGCTCTTGCGCAACGTCCTTTTCGGCAGTTCGTTCCTCACTGCTATAGTTACGATGAACTTGAAAAATTCTCAACACTGGCGAGAGTTCGCGTGTCCTCGGAAGAATGCGAGCTGTCGTTCGTTTGCTGCAATTAACCGGGAGCGAGAAAAAGAAAATAGATTTTTATAAAGTCATTTCAATTGAATTAACTTTTTCTCTACAAATATCTAACTTTTTCTTATTATTTAAAATGAAATATAAATGCAAAACAACTTGTTTTTTGAAATATTATATATGTGTTTATATAATGGGATCAGTTTATTTTCAAATATCCATACTTTAAAAGATAATTTACCAGGAAACTATAGTTCCGACAATTCAACTGTAATAGAACTCTGATTCAAAATCTACAGATACTGCAAGAAATTTCATCTACGAACATGTGCCTTAGTTCATCCAAGGGACGCCTAGAACCATGACCTTAACTATAGTCGAGCCATACCTACGAAGGAATAAACCGAGAGAAACACGTGGTAGCAAGCAAAAACGACGACAACAAAAGTTCGCAGAACAACTCTAGCTCCGAGCCATAATCCGAACCCCCATAGCAAAGTGAAATTTCGAAAAGGTCTTGATCCTTGACAACCGCTCAACCATATAATACGCTTTGGGCGACGAAAATCGACGCTCGCGTATACCTGCGACCTGCTTTGCTCGTTGCCTATAACAGACCTTCTCGACCTCGTCAATAATTCTACAACTGTAATAAGCGCGAAGGTCGCGACAACATCTGCTATAAAAACTTTCGCCGTCCCTTCGTATATACCGACGCGCTGATAGTAAAACGTTTTTTCTATACGCAAAATTTCTCTAGCTGGAAAATGTTACGTGTGTAAACGCTTAAAATTCAAGGATACAAGTATATAAGGTATAATAGCAATATTTACTTTTTCTCGAAGACTTTGACGCCCTGTGATGTAGTTGACGCCAGATGCGACCTTATATAGAAATTCTGAAAATTTTTATGCCCCACGTGTTGATCGGCTGTTTGTCCGAAATTATTGACCATTTCATGTAAATAAAACATTCTTTCGCAGTATTGATAAGACTGTATTGAAGTATTGAAGAATAGTATTCGAACCAAGAAGTGGGACATGTTTACTAAAATTAAAATTTCATTTTTTTTAAAATTGATTAATTAATGAAAATTATTTTAACAAATTAGTATATTTAACGATGTTGAAAAAAATTAGTTTACAAGCCCAAACTAATTAATAAAGGACCGTCTTTGCCCTCCTCTCCCGTATACATTATAACAATTGATGTGAATTCTGAAAAATGTTTAACAATACATATTTCAAAATTTATGCTGAAATCCTTAAATGATTTTAGTTATTAGAAGGTATTTATATGGAACCTACGAATTTTCTATGAATTTTTCTAAAAAACTCTTGTAAAAAATGCGAATATGGACAGGCTGTACCTTGTACAATTACATGATGTAATGGTAATAAAATCAAAATTTAGATAATAAAAAGAGCAATTTATGCAATTTAAATATTCTCTACAAACATTCCTATTTCATTGTTTAAACTCTACATCATATTAATCATTTTTATTATTTTTCTCATTTTCATTTTGATTGATAATATTAATATTATTATCTTCAAAATTGACATCCACATTACATATTTCAATAAATGCATAATCATAACCTTTGTAACAATATTTAAATAAGTATTTAATACACTGCACAGTTGAACATACTTCTACATTAATATGACAGTTAAATTTTAACAACAAGAAAGGATTGTAGGGAACAACAAATCTGTTATCATCCTTTCCTATCGAATTTTTATTCTTATAAATTATTTTCCTACCATCGTCTTTTCGTTCATACAATGGATATCCCGTTGCTTGGAACCTTTTTTTTTCATATAACTTTTTGGAAAATTTTTAGTACACCTCTAGTCACGAGGACCATGAATCATAAATTGTTTTACAATATTATGCAAGTTTGGATAAATGTCATCATTCGGAATTTCTGCACTAATAAGGTCATCTATTTTTTCAGGAATATCAAATTTATCATTTTCATCTAAAAATAGTAATATGCGCATACTTATATGAGGAAGTCCTCGTTTTTTAAATTCAATAACATAAGTATAAACTACACTTTTTCCTAATACTCCTTGTTTGATTACTAATTTTTTAAATTCGATAACATAAGTATAAACTACACTTTTTCCTAATACTCCTTGTTTGATTACTAATTTTTTAAATTCTTGGACTTTTTGATGAAAAACTTTGGCAACAATATCTGGTCTATCGATTGCAGTTTCATAATTTTCCATTATTTCTTTCCATTTTGGATTGCATATCATTGTTAAAAATAAGTAGGTTTTCCATATAACGATTAACAATAGTCATCGAATCAATATAATTTTGTTTTAAACCTCACGGATTTCCTATTGGAATTTTATTAAATTCGATGGTAATATGAACATTTTACCGATTTTCATATTTTCAGACTCTTTTTTTATGTAGATAATCCATCATACCTTTACAACATTGACTTCTTAAAACATTTTGATTTTTTCTTATAAAATACAATCTTGAACTTTCAACTTTTACAAATGCATCAACAATCACCTGTTGTGAAATTTTTCGTAAATTAAGATGTCGATTAAATTCGTTTCTAACACTGAATCTATAATTGTGAAACGACAAATTTGAGATATTATTATTACAAATTTTGCATTTCATATGGGCATCCATAACCACCATTTGGATAAATAAGTGGATATGTCATTGGATCAGTATTTTTACTTATTAGAGGGATAGTGATCGGTTTATCATGTTTTGAATATATAACGATATCACGTTCAATTGGTGGTTGACCATCTTTTCCAACAAAAATCATTGCCACTTCATTAAACATTAAACAGCGTGCGGAGCTCCCTCGCGACCCTCTGTTAACTAACCTCGGTTATTAAAACCATATTAAAAAATTCGTTCGCAGACGCGCGAATTTCTCCTACAAGGTTGATAAATTCAAACCGATTCCAAGTGAATCACTTCTCCCGTTTAATGACGATGACTATCATCTAACGTGCGTGCACGGCGTGATTTGTATGCAATTTCGAATCAAAAAGAAATCGGCAATTGTGAATATAGTTTGTTCGATAGCGTGTGTAATATTCGTTGTTCTCCGTTTTTATGTACAATCTTAATTTCATTTTGTGTTAAATTTGGTTACGTTAAATAAAAAAAAGGTTTTTTATGCCGTAAGGCTTTTTACTTAAAATAGCAGTTTTCTGTTCAATTTATTTATTTGAGTTTATTTACGCACCATGCTTTACAGAAATTATAATTAATTATTTTTATGTTTCTATGAATAAATGGATTTTAATATAACTTTTTCAAGTATACATATTATGATTAAAAAAATATATTTTAATATTTATATAGTTAAATTTATAAATTTGACATTTCTTTAAATTTTCAATTAATAACGTTTTAGTTCCGAATTCTAACTGAGTGAGCGTCAGCGAGCGAGGTATTCTCCGCTAGCAGTATCATTATTCGTTGACGATTCAGACGTAGAACTCAATTGAAATTGTAATAAAATAACTAAATAAGTTGTAATAGAGCCAAGAATCTGTAATAGTAAATTAACGTTAGTTCGCGAAAGAAAATTTTCTACTTTATTTAGGTATAACTTACAGACTGAATCAAGGGACCATCCAAAGAAAAGAATCCCCATGCCGTAAATTTTACACGAACATGAAGTAAATACAAAGAAAAATCTTTCAGCTAAAAATTTAAATAAATAAGTAGATACAGTTTTACTGCTCTCATTTTTAATAGTAATAAAAAATACCTCATTCAAGATATCATTATCTAAAGTGTTCCGTATGAGATGATGCACTATTATTCCAGTCTTATCGATCTGTAAAGATAATATGTTCATACTGAGTTATTAAATACAAATTGAAAAATACTGATAGAACTATTTTATTATTAGTATATTACTATATTTATATAAAAATTATAACAAAAATGTACATAATGTTTATAAAATTATCCGATTTTGAAAAAAAAAACTATTTTCGTTGGTATTTGTAAAATATTTCTTTCAGTATAGCGAGAATGAAAATAATATTTTGAACAAACTTCATTTGTAATGTTGGTGATATATCTTGATAATGGAATAAACGAGGAAGTAAAACATAGGAGCCACAAAAATAGATGAACATATTCTATTATGGAAAAAACAACTTTTCTTTCAATGACGAGGTCAACCAAAAAGTACGTAAATACCACTAGACAGACAAATATGTAAGCAATACAACCTAAGATTGTTAATTCGTAAAACTTTGTCACTTTATGGCAGATTTTCAATAAAGCATAGTGCGTATCGCGAATTGACGATAATAACTGCAGTTTTCCTGTATTTAACAATACACTAATGTTTAAATTTTTCTTGTAATGTACTTCAATCAGAGGCAGTTTTATCAAACTCGAAAGTGCTGTGTTGATATTTTTAAACATATCACCGAGAACTCTCACTACTAATCCGTATTGTAAAAGTAGCCATGTAACTATAAAATTTCTGGACGCTCCACTAAATAGAAGAATTAAATCACGATAGTAAATAAATCCACTAGCTAGTAAAATCACAGACATCACCAAGTGAAATATAATGATTAATGCAACACAAAGAAAAGTTGATTTCCTTTTTTGATGTGGATTTAATTGATCAGTTATAAATTTCATTTTATACACCTTCTCTGTTAATTCGTTTGCTGTTTTTCTATTTTGACAATAAAATATTAAAATAAGACATGCAACAAATGTACCAAAACATATTTCAAAGAAATCAATAATGTGGAACAAAGACAATGTTTTTCTATATCTTGTTGTATATAAGATATGCATAGTTAAACAATTTGTGATACAAATGAATATAATAAAAAAAATATTGTAATATAATGCAATTTTCGAATCTATGAAATAAATTTCGTTTTTATCGCCCTTTTCATTTTTAAATTTTTTTGTCACTATAGTAAATGTTGAAAGCCCGAATATACTAAAAATTTTCAACATAAATTTTAAAGAAGTTAAATCACTGAGATAAAAAATGTTCATTTTTCGAATGGCAAACTGATAAAAGTTAACAGTTATAAAATAATATACCCTTTTGCGTAGCAAGAGACTCTGAATTACATTTCTTTTTCCTGGCTAAAATCAATAATAGCAATACTCAAATGTAAGTGATAAATTAACGTAACAGCTATGTAATTGCACAAGCTAATCAAGTGATCGAAAGATCGTAGTGGCCATGATAACAAATGGTTTTTTTATGTGGTGAAAAGCATTAAATAGCAGCTAGCTAAAAAAATGCATTATAACTTATATAACAACATAGGATATTGTTGTTTTTATACCCCTAATGTACCAGAATGCTTTCGTTACGTGAAGTCAACAGGAAGTTTCTGTGCTATAAAATCAGTCAACACAAAATATCCATTTTTAAAAAGCGTTTTGTTATTTGGTAATTTCCTAATAAATACATAAAAATTATATGTTTACTTATGCCATATTAATAAGTAATTCTGTAAAAAAGACGTTTAAAATAAAGATATATTAGTTCAAATTTATTTCATATTATTGTTTTGACTCATAAAAGTATATGCTGCAAGTATTCAAATAAAATGATCTTTCAAAATAAAATTTGTTAAATTTTATTAAAAAACATAGTTAAAAATGTGTATTTACATATCATTTGCAATAAATGATATATGAAATATTAATTTATAAAATACTTATTTATTACGTATTTGATACTAGAATATATTATTTATCTACAGTAAAAATACTGCAAACTAAGAAACATTTTCAATAAATACATATTCTGAAAATAATAAAAGCAAAATTAGTGAAATAGTAGAGTGAATAAATATTGTTACTAAGAAGATAAATAAATATATCCAAAATCTAATTACATATATTTGGAATTCATTGTAATTCATTTATAATTTATATATTTTTTTGCATCACTCAAAGTCGCATTACTATGAACTGTACTTTTCATCTAAAATATGCAGCTACATACAAAATGACTAAGTAATTAATTACGTTACCAGTTATGAGTTGTCAGAAATTCTATATTGTTATACGATTCTACGAGTCTATAAAAAGAGAAAAATGAATAAGTCGTCTGTTTAATCGTCAGAAGGACGAACAGTGAACTAGCTAAATTTTTAAAGTTTTTAAATCTATAAATAACCATAATGAGATTACCAATTTTTTTAATATGTTTAGTTTTAATTTTTACGATTATTAAAACTGCTGAATCTGTAAGTTTTTAAAAATAAGGAATAAAATAAATTAAACTTAATTTCAACAAGTAATGCATTAATTTACATATTTTTTTTAAAGAAAATGACAATGGACCAAATCAAAAACACTATGAAACCTTTTAAAAATTCATGTATAAAGAAAACGTCAATCGATACAGGTTTGTACAACTCTTACTATATAAAATTGGAGAACGTAAAATTAAAAAATAATATGATAGTAAGAATATTTCATAATTTTGAGGACTAAAAATTAGATATTGCTTGAAGTAAACATACTAATGATTGGGTATATTATAAAAGTGAAACGT
Organism: Torymus tubicola; assembly: GCA_035583055.1. NCBI lineage: Eukaryota > Metazoa > Arthropoda > Insecta > Hymenoptera > Torymidae > Torymus > Torymus tubicola. Next base: position 70,122 of record JAWWEQ010000017.1, read on the forward strand.
ATAAAAACATTATTAAAACTTAATTAAATGTAATTGTAAAATCATTTTTCGACCGTGCAAGAACATTCAAAAACTATATTTTATAATTTCATTAGTATAACTTGACCACTATAGAAAAATCTAATTTCAGTTTCCTAAACTTTTGCTTCAATACATATAGCCTTCTTACTCGCAATATAGTCCATTATGATCTTGATATGTTGTTTGTATTATGTATTTAAACATGAAGTGCAATAATGTTATTTAAAATACATAAAAATACATGTTGTTGCTAACCTATCTTTTCATGTACATATGACTAAGTACTTGTCAAGCTAGAAATATATCTTTGGTCTTATGTGAAAGCACCAACGGTGATTATACTTTTAAGTGCACATGATTATTTATCGATATGCAATTTTTGCTAGCCAACCATTGGTACTTGTATTTCATTTAAATAGTTGTTTTATAAAACTTTTACTTCATTCAATAATGAAATATTCAGTGTTTAAACTATACTGTTAAAAAAGTATAATTATTTTTCTGATAAAATTTTTATATATTTTTTTTGCAACATGTCGATTTTTGACTCACTAAAAATAGTAATTTTACAGCTTTGGTAGAAGGAACGAAAAAAGGAGAATTCCCAGAAGATAGAAACCTTATGTGTTTCTTAAAATGTATATTACAAATGATGAAAGTAGTAAGTTTCGTAATCTTAAGAGCTAATTATTAAAAATTTTCAAATCAAATAATTTAATATTTAATTATTTTATTCTATAATTGTTTTTAGTTGAAAAATGGAGAGATTTCACTCAATTCAATCATGACACAGATTGATATAATGATGCCAGAGGAATATGCTGATCGAGTTAAAGATATGTGTAGATCTTGCGCAGATCTCGGTGATTAGAATTTATATATTTTATAATTTTATATGCTATTGTGCGGTGTTTGGCTCAGTAAGGTGCTTACCTCCGAAAACACAGATTGTGCAGGGCTTGTGGTCTTTTGAGTCAAGAGTATTTTATCAAAAATGCTGTCCGGATTTTTCGGTGACGGAGGACAAACCTGTAGCCTAGAGTTGGTGATATGAAGCTCCCGTATGCACCTGATCTCTGGGTCGTATCGATTAAGGTGGTTCTATGGTTATAGTAAATACTGCATACAAGTAACAAAAAAATATATGTTAATCCTGAGATCAAAACAAATTTTTTAATATTTTTTTTAACCCGGGTTGCCACACTAATTTTCGAGAAAAAAATTCCTAAAAATGGTACTTTTAACACATGGAGATACGCGAATCATTCTTTTTTAAATAAAACTTTTTACGTTTATATCGAGAAACGCTGCAGAGAAAATCAGAAAAAGAGGTACAGAAAGTACAGATTTCAAACTTTATGACGAGTACAAAATGAATATACCAAGCCACACGATCTTCTGAGATATTAATTGTTAAAAGTATTAATATACGTTTTCTCGCAGTCTTGATAATGTAATACGACGTAAGTCATGTATATACATCAAATATTATTTATTTTTAACAAAACAAATTTTTAAAAAAACTATCTTCAGTTATTTTAATTATTTGAGACTTAAATTTATTAATGTGGAAATTATAAAAATAAAGCAGATTTTTAATTATTTTGGGGAGGTTACTCAATTGACTTCAGAGTAACCATAGAACCACATTAAGTATGAAAATTGCGCTGAGTGCATGATGAATATCAAAAGACCGATCCCATTGCAGGTGTCGCTCGAGAGCTTCACACAACCTATAGAGGTTTACAGTGACTCGGTCGGTAAGACTGAGACTAAATTACCCGCTAAGCCGGGTTTAAGTCCCAGCTTGTCACCGATGGTTACAAGCACCACTGTGGCATATGCATGTACTTTGTTCATCTATACACTTGTATTGTAAATTAGAATAATCTTCAAATTATTTTATTTGTAGCGCTGAAATTCGAAGACCCATGTGAATCATCTTACACGTTCGTCAAATGTTTCTACGAAACGGATAGTGAGGTAAATAAACGTATAACATGAAAGTATTTTTGAAAGTTGGTATTATAAGTTTCCTAAATGTTTGATAAGATGTCAGTCTTATTACTAAAACTAGAAATACTTGTTTCTGATAGAAATTTGTTTATTAAAAATAGGGCCAAATCTAAGCAAATGAAACGGTGAAACGCTTTTTCTGATATTATTTGCCCATTCAATAGATTGGGAGTAACATACCTAAGTTTCGAATTTTCGTTTCAAGTTTTCTTACAAACTTCACGTTGAAGTAGATGAAATTTAACAATAACTAAAAATTTAGACAAATATAAACAATATAGGGAGACTAAAAAATAGTTTGCTGCACTCCTTTCATAAATATTTAGTAAAATTTATTTATTTCCATTTGATTCTGTCTCTCTCGCTCCTCGTCATAATAATAAGCTTTTTCTTGGCCATTTTTTGACTCATTGTCAACTTTAATACCTTTAAAATGGCCAGAAACAAACTTGTGTCGATCATCCAAAAGTCACTCCATTTTTTTTATCTATTTAATGTTCGAATAATGTGGGAAAAAGCGTTTCACCGAGAGCTAAAAACGAGACAAGAAAAGTACCTAATTTATGGCCAAGTCTAAAATAAATAGTTAGTTATTGGGTAAAAAATGTTTTGGATTTCCACCAGGGTAAGAAATAATGTTTATATAATTAAGATATCATTCAAAGGCTTTTTACTTCTTTGTTCTAAATAATTAATATTTCAATGAATTGATATTTCTAATTCTATTTGTAAACAAAAGTTACATTATAAATAATTTAAAAAATTATACTAGAATTACAATCTAATGCAAACCAAATTTACTTTTGCAGCTCTACTTCTTCCCGTGAAAATGTATGAAGTATGAAGTCCTGGCCAATAGTTTTTCACTATTTCAATGGCTTATTAAAATATGATAATGTAAATAAAATTACGTGCGTGTGTGTATAATTCAATTATTTTTATATAAACTCTTATAGATTTTATTCTTCCTTTATTAACCTTGAAAATTATAATTTTAAATCCTGTAGAATTGTCTTCAGTATTTCAAATTTGAAGAAATTTTAATAATTTAATTTATCATTTGTATTAATATGAATTACTGCAATAGTTTATTAGGCATAATCAATAGATGAAACAATTTTTAATTCAGATAAAAATAAGTTTTAGTTTCTGCTTTAGTTACACAGTCTTGAGCAAGATTCTTTTATTGTCGAGTCATAAAGTCTGCTCAAACTTTGGGATAATCTTTTAGATATCAAAATCTAAAGACGGACACAATATTAGAATCTAAAACTTAAAAGAACCTGAATTTTATATGAACAATCATAATTTTTAGATTCAATCATAAACAAATTTTCATTAATTATAAATTTAAAATAAAAGCAATTTTTTCTAATTTCGTTTGCTATTCATAAAATGTCATGAATCATTATCATTATGAAAAGAGATTTTCTTTTAAGATCAGGAAATGCGAAGTATTTGTTTATTTTTAGACTGATGCTATTTCGATGACAGCCCAGGCGGAAAAAAATATTGCATACAACTGTTAATAACTATACATAATTAAGTATAACTTTTATTAGCAGTTATTTGCTATTATTTGCTGTTTATAAATGCTAGATTTGGGACGCTCAGAATAGTTTGTAATGGTTTTTAAGAATTATTCGCTACTACTAAAATTATTTGCTGTTATTTGCATTTATTTGCATTTATTTGCTTTTTTCATTTTTCAAATGTATCACAGTGAAAATGCTAATAACAGTTAGTTGCATTTTATAAGAGAAAAGGAAGGTTAATAAAATTAATAATATGCAACTACTAATTAATTTAAAGTATTGATAATAGATATGAGTATAGTTGTTTATAATTAATTATTATTAATATTGTTGTATAATTTATAATTATTATACCTATCGTAATTAATAGTTAACTACTAATAAGCACTAATAACATGAAATTGTTACTTAAACTTAAAAATTACTTGCAGTTATATGTGTAAATTAATACTAAATATTTTTTAACGAGTATTAATAAATATAATTATTAATTAATATTAATTAATAAATAATAAAACCATCAGAAAAAGCAAATAAATGCAAATAACTATTAATAAGAACTTACAAGAGTTACCAATTTTTATAAGCGTCCCAAATCTCCCTGTTATTATTTGTTATAAACATTTATTTGCTTTTATTAGCAATTTTACGCAAAAGTTATTTCCGCCTGGGGTAATGTGAAGATTCGAAATTTTTTTGTACTATTTTTTATAATCATAGTTGTTAGAAGTACAAGTATATTATACATAAAAAGTGCACGTGAATTACAAAATGAATATTCAAGTGTAAATTAATTGTGGAAGTATATTCTCGAAAGATCATTTATCCTAAAGAGCATGTTAACGAGTGAGAAATAGTATATACGCTAATAAAATTTATGAATACCCATAGTAGATTTCGTGTATATGTTATTAATCCCAAATCTTTGAACTAACTGGCAATTAGCGTTTTAACGTGGAGTGTCAGTCTAAATGCGCCTATTGCTTAATGCTGCCCAATCGAAAGATCACGGGTTTAAATGATTAGGAAGGTTAGCATCATGCACGTAGCTATAGGTGATGTGTAATTAGCGCCTCAAGAATTTTTTGTCCATGAGCATTTTTGATTAATTGACCTTTATAGAGTTACGATGCTGAGTATGACATTTATCAAGGTATTTAACTTTTTTTTTACTTTTAGTAATACAATATCATTTGCTATATAATATATTGACCTATATTATATATGCTATGATACATAAAAATACCCATACTGCATCTGATGTATAGGTGTGAGTGAAAAGCATGATATCAGATTTTTATAAAATTGAAATCAAATTTTGTTAGTTATTTGATATTTTTCTTAACCAATAATATTTTGTATCTGAAATTCTATATTCTATAGGTAGTTTTATGAAAACTGTAAGCGTATCTATATTTGAAGTGATAAATTACATGTTCAATAACTATTTTCTGCGTAGTACACCTAGTAATTTCACTTGAAAAATACCATAATACGAATTTACACTTTCAATAGGTATGAATTACTAACAATAATATTAATTTCTTATATAATTTACGTTCTGAAGAAATGTAAATTTCAAGCTCTCTGAAAAATCGAATAATACAAATTTTTATTTGTGTATCTAGTACTACTTGGTACAAAATATTTGCACTTAAAAATTAAATTAGTATTCTACATCTTTAAGACGCTGGCGGGTTTATGAATTTGAACTCATTTTAAAACAATCAATATTTTATGCATTAAAGTAATTATATTTGAATGTAAAATATGTTGTATTCATAAAAAATTGCAAAATGAGAAAAATCAACTTAGAATTTTCATTGATTCAAAAAATTCGCAAATGATTGATCATATTTTAATCTTCTGTTTAAAAATGGTGAGGCTACAAATGAGATCTTGTATTCAGGGATTTGATTGATTGTCTTGATTATATGAATACGTTTTTTTTAAAAGTGTGCCTTTCTTTTCATTGAAAAAAAGAAGAGTAGCCAATGAAAAGAAAGTTTATAAATAATTAATTAATCGATTCCGTGTCATATTAGAATACTATCATACTATCGAATTGTGCTTTTTGTATTGTTATCTCTAATGAACTAATATAGCATGTTATAATATTATAACATTTTTTTTTTGGTAAAATGTTAAATATTAATAAGTTTATTGTTTTAGTTGATATTATAATTAAGTACAATATTGTATACTGAGAAAAAAGACGTTAGTAATGTTAACTATATTGTATAGTAAAATTGAATATTGGTGTCTTCTCTGTATTTTTTTAATCATATAAACTATAATATGTTGACGATAAAAATATCGATATAGTTTCTATAAAATTAAAAAGAGTTGAAATAAATAATTCAAAAATTATGGAGGCTGTAATTGTTCTATTAATTGGATTAATTGGAAGACTTGCCTATATTTGATAAAATTGTTTCTATATATAAAAAAAAAGCTTCCGTAACACAGTGCATCTTCATGATTTTTTAGTGGTTTGTAAGTTATACGAAACAATTTCCATATGTATAAAACATTTAAGTTTGCCTGAAGTTACTGAAACTGAAGACGAACCATTAGTATTATTAGATAAAATTGCAAATATTGAACCTTCTTTTATTTATTACGCAAAAAACGAAAATATATTGTATAATAAAATTGAAAAATAAAAAATAAAATTTATTTTTATTAAATGTCAATCTGTTTTTTTATTTTCCAATATTTTGAATGATTTGTGCCATATATGAATTTTAGTATAACCTAGTATAGAAAATAAGAACATTTAGTATGAACAGCAATAAATATGGTACATTGAATGAAGTTTTTAGGCAAACTTTACTATATTGATTTAGTAAATTCCTAAAGTAAAGTAAACTAATATTTATCTTACAGTAATCTTTGCTTTTCAAATATTTTCATGTAATATAGTATTTAAAAATATATTTTGTAGCTCCCTCTATACTGTAATTTCGTTATATATTTTACTATAAAATAAAGCCATAGTCATAAAAAATATATATTTAATAGTACTTTTATGGTAAGAGTTACTATATATTTTTCTCAATGTATTTGATAATTTAACCAACTTTCTATCCCATTGAATTTTATCAATTTATTTACTTGAAAAACCAAAATGAAGACATTTTAATTAAAATTACTTACTTATCTACTGCCACTTATATACAAATTTTTATTTACATTATTGACGAAAGACTATTTGGTATAGAACAGAAGTAAGAGGATGGTCGAAATTCAATATGAAAAAGACAAGGTAAATACGGTATCAAAAGTAATTATTTATTTTAAAAAACCTATAAGATATGTACAGGTAACATAAGAAGATCATACTGGACAAAGTCCTGTATACACAATAACACTCTTGTCAGACATCCATCCAAGCATATCAGTCGACCTTAGGTTCTTTAGAATCCGTAGGTGAGGTGACCGGCGTGAGAGAGTCCACTACCGTAGCTGCTGTAGGTCAGAGGAGCGTGGTGAGAGATGCCACTGCTGTAGGCGAGGGGAGCTCCGTGGGAGAATCCACTGCTGTAGGCAAGGGGAGCACCATGGGAGAATCCACTACCGTAGCTGCTGTAGGCCAGAGGAGCGTGGTGAGAGAGTCCACTGGTGTAGGCGAGGGGAGCTCCGTGAGAGAATCCACTGCTGTAGGCGAGGGGAGCTCCATGGGAGAGTCCACTACCGTAGCTGCTGTAGGCCAGAGGAGCGTGGTGAGCGAGGCCAGTGCTGTAGGTGGAGATTGCTGGGGCAGCAGCGTATGAGGTGGTGAGGGGAGCGGCGTGAGCGACGCCAGTGCTGTAGCTAGAGATGACTGGGGCAGCGGCAGCGTAAGTGGAGAGAGCTGGGGCAGCAGCGGCGTAGGTTGCGGCCAATGGTGTGCCGTGAGTAAGGCCAGTTGAGTAGCTGGAGATAGCAGGGCTGCTGATGACTCCGGCGTTGGCGGCGGCCAAGCAGGCGGCGAGGATCACGAACTTGTACATGGTGCTGGTGGTTGAGTTGCTTGGTTGCTTGTTTGTCGAATGGAAGACTGGAGTCTGATGCCTTTGAGGTGGATGTGTACAGCTTATATAGTCGAAAACGCTCGACCCCTTCTCTTTTATTGTCCCTAGCGTTGCATCATTGGGGACGACACGTTTCAATAAGTTATTCATATCATGATTGAATAATTTCACGAATTTCTCCGGATGGTCTTTTGTATAATGCGTTCAGGTCGGCGGTCCAGTTCGAGAGATGCAATTTTTGGTCTACTATTTTTGATTGCTATAATGAGATGTATATGTATGGGAATCGATGGAAGTGTTGAGAATCGAAAGATCTTTTGAAATGGTATTGAATTATTCTAAAGTGGTCAATTATCATATTATAGAATACATAATTTTAAAATTATTAAAAATGTAATAACAATAGTCGCTATTGATTTATTTTAAACTTGGAAATTTGTAGAGCGAAGAGTTCTGATTTACTCGAACGTATTTTTGTAAAGATTACTTCTACTGATTCTATATAATACAAAAGCTATATTTTGTATTCAATTCACGTACTTCTTGTGGATGTATAGGACTAAATGTTTCGTTACGTCTTTTATTACCATATTTATAAGATAAAGTGTTCTGCATTAAGAGTCAAATTTATTGTATTTGGAAAAATTAAGAAAACATACTCTATTGGCTGAAAACTTTATCTTATTAATATAGTAGAAATTACATTCAACAATAATAATTTATTATTATGGAAAAACAAATAATTATTTAACTTTACTTTTCGTACAGTTGATTTAATTTGAAAACCGCAATTTAATTTGCCTCAGTAGGGTATTGCTAGAAGTAACATGAATTAATAATAGAATTTTCCTTTTATTAATGTGGAATGGGCATTGTAGTTTCAAATATAAAACTGTTTTTACTATACATAAAGTTAATTTTAATTTTATTTCTTCTTCATTTGACAATTAGTTATTTTCCAACTCTTTTAATACAAGACACTAGAAAAACTACATAAATATTAATATTTCTTTAAATTAAATGACTTTTAGTTATTTAGTGTCTGTTGTTAATTAATGCAGAACGTTACTAAATTAATAATAATATAATATATTTCGTGTTGATTTGATATTAATTTTTTTTACATTATTTAAAAATGGATAAACGATATATAGTAATAAAGCCGGCTGACAAAACTTCCACGATTACGAAATTTCTTAAAAATAGTAAAACATTAATTTCTTTTTTAAATAGATGATCTTATTTTTCAACTGAATAAATTACTTTGTCCAAGAATTTTGGAGTATTTTTAAATATGTTAAGGAAAGTGAAAGGAAAAAGAGATGTTTCGTCCAGTAAAGTAGCTTTTGCTCTTTTTAACAGCGTCAGATGATACATAATTTGCGGGTTAATAATGACACGGTATCCTATATAGTGTCCTGTAGCTCTTTTTAAGTAAGGTGTATGTTGATTTTAAATCCAATTTTCGGATATACGAGGTCAGTGTCATTTCAGTTTTAAGTGTATCCAGTGTTAATTATCTCTTAGCCAGACAATAAAATATTATTAAATTTCAACGAAATCGTCGTACCAATTCGAGACAATAATTTTTCGAAATATAAAAAACTCCAAACACTAGAAATCTTTCACATTTTTAAATTTCAAGCTTTTCGTCAAATACGATTTTAAGTAATGCGAATAACGTACCGAAATATACCGAAACGTACAGAAACATGCCAAAACGTATCGAAACGTATCGAAACGTACCGAAACGTTCCGAAACGTTCCGAAACTTACGAAAATGTACTAAACTTGTCATTTATGTACTTCACACATATGATTTGTGGTACTAAATTAAGAGAAACTTTAATATATATATATATATATTTTGATAATCACATATTTACTAATAATGTTTAAAAAAACTCATAAACTATTTTATTTTTCTGTTTTGTGGTGACCTAAACTTTTCATTGATGTACTTGATACATACAAATTGAGATACTTAATACTGGGAGAAACTTTATTATTTATGAAAATTATTTAATTATTTTCTTAAAAGTTGTAGACTGAAGTTTTTCATTTAAATTTAGTAATGAACTAAACTAATTATTTATCTATGTACCTGATGCAGATAGATAATATGAAGATAAATCGCTGCAATATAACTTTTGATAATAAAATTTTCTAAGTAAATAAAATCTGCTTTTTTACTTTTTCATTTACATATCCTTCGAAGAATCTCGGTACATTTCTGTACCTTATTTTCGACTGTGCAGGATTGTATAGAATACTGCGCAATAATTTATAGTTACGTTAAAAAAATATTTTAAGTAACAAATAAATTTTTAATACATTTAAAGTTTTTATAATTTCTGATACAACAGCTCAGGTTTACGTATACGTTGGCGTACGTTTTCGTACTTTTTTGTATGAAATAGATTATAACAATTATGTCAACCCACGGTAGGCTACTGTAGAATATTGTACAATACTTTATGCGGTATCTTTAAGTACCCTGGCTTACATTTCTGTACTTCTCGGTACGTTCCGGTACGTTCAAGTACAAAATCTCCGAATCGTAATCAAAACGTACTGAAACGTACCGAAACTTACAGTACTGTACTAGAACGCATCATAGACGTACGATTATTATTTCCATTCAGGGAAGTACTGAAAAAAGTGTTATGTCTTTTATATTAACCATCTAGTCTAGAAATAAATACAATAAAACTAGAGAGTGCAAGCTTTCCGTTACGTTTTTTAGAATTAAAAAATATCAACTCCTCCTAAAGTTACGTTAGTTTAAAGTTAAGCAACAAAATATGCATCTGATACACATGAAAATTGAAGCTCTAGGTAGCATCGATTTACAAGTGGTTTTTAGTTACTTAACTTTGAACTATCGTAACTTATTATACAAAGAATTGATATTTTTTAATTCTAAAAAACGTAATAGAAAGTTCACACTCTCTAGTTTTATTGTATTTGTTTACAATTCTATGTGAGACTTGTCTAGACTAGGTAGTTAATTGAAAAGACATAGTACTTTTTTCAGTATTTCCTTAAAATACAGCTGAAAACGTCGATAACTTCAGTTTATTGAATCATTAGGATCTAATATTGTGGCTTCCTTCATATTTCGATATCTAAAAGCATATCTCAACGTTTGAGAAAAATTCGTATTCCAGATCTGAGATACTCTCCTTGTTAGTTGAACAAGTTTTTGGTATGACTAAAATATTTTTTTTTCAAATTTTATTTTTCAACTATTTTTTCAAAAATATTTCACATTTTATAAAAAACTATTTTCTATTTTATTTCATCCTTCGCAATTTTGACTAAAAAAATTTTATCAAATATTATACAGTGTAGCAACATTTGAAGCCCCAACTTATTATAAAATCTAAATTTTATAAATTTATTAAATAAAAATACTTAAAAAAATGCATCTTAAGATGAAAGGAATGATCAGTAAAGAGGAAAGGTTAATTAAAATTGATCGAAAAAAGTACAACAGTAAATACGGTATTAAAAATTAGCTATTTTTATTGAAACAACCTATATGTATGTACAGGTGTTCATGTCCAAAAATTGTATAAATAAATTATTCAATCGAATCTAATAAATTAGTAGACGAATGAAGCGCCGTGAGAGAGACCAGCGCTGTAGGCGAGGGGAGCTCCATGGGAGAGTCCACTACCGTAGCTGCTGTAAGCGAGGGGAGCGGCGTGAGCGATTCCAGCGCTGTAGGCCAGAGGAGCGTGGTGAGCAATTCCGGCGCTGTAGGCCAGAGGAGCAGCAGCGACAGCTGGAGCAGCAGCGTAGGTGGTGGCCAAAGGAGCGTGGTGAGCAATTCCAGTGCTGTAGGTGGAGATGGCTGGGGCAGCAGCGTAAGTTGCAGCCAGAGGTGCGTGAGCAATGCCAGCGCTGTAGGTGGACACAGCTGGGAGAACTCCAGCGTTGGCAGCGGCCAAACAGGCGGCGAGTACTACGAACTTGTACATGGTGCTGGGTAGGTTGCTGATTGCTTGTTCTTCGATTGGAAGAATGAATCTGATGTCGAAAAGGTTACTAACGCCGGCTTATATACTCGAAATCTTCGGGTCGGTTGCCCCTCTATCTCGTATTGTGTCTGGAAGTGTTGCGTAATTAGGGACTATACAGGAAGGCACGCGAGACAGGAGAGGAGAAAGAGCGAGGTTGACGGTTTCTTGAACTCGCGAAAAAAAAGAGCGCAGATGCGAGCCGATGGTGCTGGTGGTGTATATACATGCTGTCGGCGGTGCCTCGTGTTTAGGAGCCGATGGTACGGGTTATTTTTTGCAAGTTAGAATTGAGATCGCTATCGAGGCCGTACAAGGATCATCGAGGTGGAAGGATGCTGGTGGAGCATTTCATCGGATAAAGGATAACGGTCGTGTATTTTTTTTTATTGGATTAGTATTATGCTGATTTAGCGAGTTCGGTTGTGACATTAGAAAGTATTGTAGAAAAAATAATCGAATTAGATAAAAGTACTTTCTTTGATTTGCATAAATATTTTTCAAAACAATGATTAGTGTCAGATACGTAGTTTTAATTAATTACGAACAAATTTTTATTTGTATCGACTCTTAATGTTCGTTTTCAAATATATTTATAATCAAACATTAAATTTCTTATGAATATTACAACAGAAAGCAATATTGAATGATTTGATAATATATGGGTGAAAGAATATAAGTCGGTAGAATCCTTTCAATTGAATTTCTAATGGACTACATTGGAAATTCAAAAAGCTCACTAAGAGTGTTATATTCCAAACTTGTTGGCAAGATCTGGTTTAACGTTTCTCAACCTGTGTACGGTGGATTGCGTCTTGTGTGTCAATAATTCTGTGTCATACTATGTACACTTCAATGCACATTGACAGGTTCTTCTCAACGTTAGCCCAAACTTCTTTATAAAGAATTGTTAATACATGTCTGTAAAATTATATATATATATCCCAAAATTCATTTAAATTATATTCGAATCTTTCGAGGCTCTTCTAAATGGATTTGAATATGTCGTACCGAGATCAACTTTTAAAAACGAAATATTTATAGAGAATAAATTAAAGTATTTTTAAAGAACTATAAAAGACTGTAATAGCCGTATTATAAATACAAATTTTACAAAACCTAATTCATTGTTGCATTATTATTGCAATTCTTAAATAAACCTAGAACAATCGACCCATTAATTTTATTTTATTTCGGTAGAAACATTTCTATTTCTTATAAATATCAGTGATGTCACCATTTTCACTCCAATTTCGATTTAAATAGCTAATTAATACAAGTCGAACGTTATATTTTATCTAGAATTTTTTATCTTCAGTTTTTGTCACTTCAGGATCCGTTATGTAAAAATCCCAGTTCAAGTTAGTCTATTTTAGAGACTTCATTGAATTATTCAAGATATCCGATATGAGTAGCAAAAAAGAAATATGAACAAAGAAAGGACGAATATTGACTCACGTAGCACGTTTACTTAATACACACGTGTATTCAACGCAAGTAGAATTTAAAGAAATGTAAATTGCTTCATTAGTATTACAATCATTTAAAAATAATTTAAAGAACACAAATTTAACTACATAATTTGTAGATTTTAGTGTAATAAAATTTCATACAAATAAAAAAAAATCATTACAAATATCATATAAATAAAAAAAATTGTAATAAAATTTATTTAAAATTTCTAATTTCGCTGTACTTATCTTTTGCATGGTTTTATACGTACTTCAGAATTGCAAAGCGTAATAAAAAGTTTTCAGAATACAAATTTAATATTTTTATTTTTGAAATACGATATCGATTAGATATTTATTTATTTGAGTTGCCTCATGCCGCCTGTTTAATCCAGAAAGTGAGCTATATTTTTTCATACTTGCTTTCGAAATCCGTATGTTTATTTTTGTATGCGAAACGTAAGACTGGACTCAGTTGTCAGATCTCTCAATGTGTCATGGATACCGCGAGAAACTGTGAATTTGCTGCATTTACTTCATTATCACTCGATGTCCGAATATGTTTTAGATATGTATGCCACATTTCGTTAACATCAATAACGAAAACATATTAGAGTAACGTAGATAATTCTTTATTGTTGAAAACGAAAAATCACCTAAATGATAACTGAAATTACATGGTTTTCCACGGACAACGATGGAAGTACTCTATACTTAATTGTGTAGTTTGATTCTGTTCATACTGTCCAATTGCATTTATTGCATATGGATATTATTTTATGTTGATGAGAAAGCGTAAAAGAGAATATTAATCAACTAAAAAAAATATGTCTTGAAATTGTATTTGATAGTTGTTCCCAACTGAGAGATAATCTGCCGAATAATTTGACTGCTGTTATATATTTTTTTTTGTATAGTGATTTTTATTCAATTTTCAATCTATCTACATTAGACATTTAGTACATTTTTTAAAAGGAATACAAATGACATGTAAGGTGTTTTACCGATGATCAGCACCTTTCAACTATTTACAATATATATATTAAATTACATTATATTACATGACAGTCTTGTATTTTTTTAATCTTGATTTACGAAGTGTGACACTGAGAAAATCTGCTGCTAGCGCGTTCGGGTGTAGAGTCAGTCTTTCTTTGTAATTTTTGTGCATATTTAACACTTCTTGCTTAACTGAAGGTATGCTTAGATCGTTTCTTAGTATTCGTTAGATACGGACCATGGGGCGCGAACTAAATTTCTCAGAGTTTTGTTTTGAAAACCTTCAATGATTTGAATGTTAGAATTAGATGTTTTCTCCTCATTAATCTTGGTACTTCTTTCTAGAGGAAGCTTTGTAATAGTAGAAATTTACCTTTTGTTAAAAACATGATAAGAATATGTTATGACGTCTCACGAATCAAAATACGCTGTTTTTAAAAATGTCTGTATGGATGTGTGTAAATGTATCTAGATATATTATAGCTACAAAAAATGAACTGTTCTTGAAGAAATTTTTTTTACTTCTTGGGATGAGGTATTACAAAATGCACACTATTTATACATTTTTGAAAATGTTCTAAACGTATTTACGATTTCATCATAGTTAAAAGAATTTTCAATCAATACAAGATCTCTACTTTTTGTAACAATAAATTAAAAAAAAAATTATTCAAAATAAGTTTCTATTTATGTAATTTATTTGTTAAAAATCAAAATTCTCTGATTCAACGATGTAAGTTTTAGTTTTATATATATTATTAGTTGAATAGGATATTGGGAAATTATGAAAAATACAAAACAGATAATTTGGTTTAAATAAAAATCAACAATTTATTTGATTCGTTATGTACATTTGACGGCTATGACTTGTTTTTATGGAATTTGTATAAATAAATTTCGATTTCAGTATGTGTGATCCAAAATGTGTATGAACTTCCAAGTTCTTGCATTATCTAGTAATACTGAAGAGAGCGGCAGTTTTTACCAGCCGTGTCCGTAGGCAGAGTAGGCGAGGGGAGCAGCGTGAGCTCCATAGGTGCTGTAAGCCAGGGGAGCAGCTACCGACTTAACGATGGGAGCTGAGTAGGCAGAGATGGCTGGGGCGGCGTA
>JAWWEQ010000019.1:0-21912 GCA_035583055.1 Torymus tubicola
AGTACCTCTCTACAAATTGAAATATTGTTTTTGATGAATAAAAAATAGTGTTTTGTTAATAACATTATTAAAAACTTCCGAAATTCCTTTAGTTACTTTTACCCTTAAAAAGTTGTGAAATCGCTCTTAAAATATTTTTTCAAAAGTATAAAAAGTTCATTAAAATTTGTTTTTTAAATGAAAAATAAAAATAATGATGTTAATATAAAAATTTTTGCGAAAGTGTAAAATAAGGCAAGTATAGACGTTTTTTTTCTGTATAATTTATTCTCATTTCCTTCCCGTCTTTTTCTCTATATCTCGACGGCTCGCTTTCTCGTCCTCTTTTCTCTCCTAACCTTATTTATTCAATAATACCTCTCCAAATTGAAATAATTTTTTTCATGAATATACAAAAAATAGTATATCGTTAAAAATATTTTATTTTTTTTATTTTTTTATTTTATTATCTTAACGGACATAACTGCCTTTATTACAGAGAATAAAAGTAATGGTACATATTAAATAACTAATAGATACATAATTAAAACGCTAGATGAGCAATTGATCTCTTGAATAGGCCCAGTGACACAATATTACTAGTCTCGCTAGGAAGCGCATTCCAAACCTGCCTCAGTCTAGGTACAGCGGAGCAGTATGCGTATCCAGATGGTTGAACGTCCTCTGCTAACTCGTTGAAGCGTCGTAGAGAATAGGGAGGATCACGGTAAGCAAATAGAGAGTTGACATCAGGAGAGGAGAATAGCTGGTTATGGATTTTAAATATATAGATGTAGTCATGATAATAATGAGTAGGACGGATGGATGAGAGATTGAAGGCAGATATAAGTGGAGAGTAATCGTGATTGAAGTAGTGCATTGGATGACCCGATCTGCATGCCAGTAGTCTTAAGAAACTATGAAGGACACTTTCCAATGGCTTGAAAAGGGTGATGAGGGTTTCCGTGTGGCGGAAATCAACTGTCGCACGTCTGATAAATCCCAAAGTCTTGAGGGCTTTGGCAACGACTTGAAGAGTGTGGTTAGTAAAAGATAATTGGTGATCATGAATAGTGCCCAAGTCAGAGATGGACGTTACTCTGGGTAGCGGGCCACCATCTAAAGTGTAGTCAAAAGTGATACTGTTGGGCCATTTAAAATAAGACATGGCCTTACACTTGTTAAGGTTCATCCGTATCCCATTGCAGAGCGACCATTCTTCAAGTCTGTGAATATCGCGCTGTAGTTGAGAAGCGTCAAGGGGACAACCAACTTGTCTAAAAATCTTCAAATCATCAGCATAAATTAGAGATAAGGGTGTCTTTATGATATTAACAACATCATTGATGTAAATGATGAACAGCAGAGGGCCAAGGTGAGAGCCTTGCGGCACCCCCGAGGTTGACACATTACTATTGGAGATGCAATTAAGAACCCGAACTTGGCTGCGGTTTGTAAGATATGAATAAATCTATTTGTAAAGTACTCCGCGAATGCCTACATTCCATAATTTATCCAATAGTCTACGGTGGTTAACCTTGTCAAAGGCTTTAGAGAAATCAAATATTATTTAAACTTTCGATATGCTTTTACGTACTTTTACCCTTAAAAAGTTGTGAAATCTCACTAAAAATATTTGTTTAAAGTATTAAGTAAGGCAAGTATAGACGTTTTTTCTGTATAATCTATGTATATAAGATGCAATTATATATATTAAATTGATCAGTGCAAATCAAACAAATGAAAGTTGTGAAATCAATTATCGAACGTCAAGTAATGCAAACTACTCCTAAAAAAAACTAATTTGCAAAATGTATTCAAATTTGGTCATTCTTCTACATAAATCAAATACAAGAAAGTACTGAAATCAGTTTATTGTAGTCAAATACCCATATCAATTGACTTGACTGACGTAATACAATTTTTCGTACCTTGTGACGCCTAAGAGGTGTAACAGGTCACCTATTTCCATACATAATTGGCGGGCACGACGGTTTGCAGTTCAAGGTGTAAACATAATTGTTTTCATATAAAATGTATACAAGTGGGTCGTTTCTATGTATATCGAAATTATTGATCGGCGAATCTATCACTCGGAGTAATACTCACTAAAATAATTTGGTTAATTAAGGTAAATCATAGGATTCTGTCCATGTAGGGATGATATATTTAAACGGTATAATCAATTACAAAGTAGAGCCAATATAATTATTTATTATGATGGACTTGTATGTATTAACAATTTTAATAAATATATGCAAAAATTTAGTATTCTACATTTACAAAGTCTACCTGTAAACTGCAAACCGTCGTGCTCGCCAAGTATGTATGGAAATAGGTGAGCTGTTACACTTCTTAGGCGTCACAAGGTACGAAAAATTGTATTACGTCAGTCAAGTCAATTGATATGGGTACTTGACTACAATAAACTGATTTCAGTACTTTCTTGTGTTTGATTTATATAGAAGAATGAGCAAATTTATAATTACATCTTATACACATAGATTATACAGAAAAAACGTCTATACTTGCCTTATTTTATACTTTCATAGAAAGTTTTATATTAACAATATTATACATTATATTTAATACTTTATCGCATATCGTAAAAGCATATCGAAAGTTTAAATAATATTTTTAACAATATACTATTTTTTGTATGTTCATGAAAAAAATTATTTCAATTTAGAGAGGTGTTATTGAATAGATAAGGTTAAGAGAGAGGAGAGGACGAGAAAGCGAGCTATAGAGATGTAGAGAAAAAGACGGGGAGGAAGTGAGAATAGATTATACAGAAAAAAACGTCTATACTTGCCTTATTTTATACTTTCGTAAAACTTTTGTATTAACATTATTATTTTTCATATATTATACTTCTTGTTAATTATTATTCGTTGAAAAAACACCGTGTGCTTCTCAGAACGCCCGGCAGAAGTGATAACTTCAATTAATGTCAGTTGAAGTAATATACGGTAAAAATATTTTAAAGTGCATTCATAAAATATGAATAGAATAAAGGTATATTTGTAAAAAGGATAGAAATTAAATACTGATGTATTAAAAATAATAAAAGAATAAAAAGAGAAGTAAATCGTGCGTGTTCTATACCTGCGCATTAGTTATCGTGTTGTTTAGTGGGCGTTTGGAGACTGGCAAGAGAGTGTCAGAGACATGGATCACGGATTCGGCTCATATTTTGGTAGAAGTTTTTGGATGTAGAAATATAAAGAAATCTGTAATATTAGACCCTAACGCTTAAAAAATTCAAGTTTCTTAAGCAAGGGGCAGTCAAAAAGCATGATGGCGGCAAGGAAGAATGGAACTTCTGCCTAGAAAGAAGAAACGTTTAGCTGGATCGGCTCGGCGACAAAATCACAGAGTTGAAGATGTTTGTTAGACACAAGAATTATGTGCACAAGGCTATTAAGGACTTCGCTCGAAGTATCAGTGCGATATTCAAGAATGTGTGCAATGCAGAGGATAATCTGCTACAAGCTCAGCGCCCGGGAACGAAGGCTGAAGTTACTCAGACTACTCCGAATCTCAGTGTTAAGAAAGTCGAAAGAGAAGAAGAAGCACCAACTATCCTCTGAAAACCAGATGAGAAAGATGAGGAGCAGGAAAACGTGCCAGAAAAGTTATCGTGGCAAGAAGTAATCACACGAAGATAATAAAAGAAGGAAAAAAATGCAAACAAGAGGGATTACAGTGGCCCTGGCGTTAAAAGCCAAAATAGGATCAGAAAAAACAGACAAAACCAGGTAAGACCTCCTAGATCGGAAGTACTAGTCATGCTAAATAAAAAAATTCCTAGTGGCAGTATTTTATGTACAGATTATGCTCTTTTTAATATTATTGAGCGATCATAAACTTATTCTATCTGAAAAATTCCAAAACCGCATATTCAAAGAAAAAATTTCAATGTTTTTTCTATATTTGGAAAAATTCTGGGGTGTAGGCATTAGATGATCAAAAATGTTGCAAGTACTTACTGTAGATCTTGAAAAAAGGAATATTTTGAAAAAAATGGTTTCGATACGTTACGATTTCAGCCAGAAATGAATTTTGCCCCGTGATGGTTTGATTTGCTCCACTGTGCGCCCGGAGAAGGATCGTCGAATAGACAGCTCTGCACGTTGGATACACAGGGTAAAATACTAGAACGGGTAATCAGCGCTAGGTTAGAATGCTCAACCGAATGAACAGGGAGGCTCGCAGAACATGGCTTCCGGAAGTGCCGTTTAAGATTGGACGCGATAGGCTTAGTGGTAAACACAGCACGGTCAGCGATAAGCGGGAAAAGATGGAAAAGTACAGCGCGGTTGTCACACTCGACGTTAAAAATGTATTTGTAGCCTTAGTAGTAGTAGCAAAACAAAAGGAAGAGATAGTTGAAATAGCTAATTAAGCGATTCTCGAAATACAAAAGTAGATAAATAATGTAAAACTAAAGCTTGCAGGTCACAAAATGGAGGTGATCCTAATCTAGTAGAAAAAAGATA
The DNA here is from genome assembly GCA_035583055.1 of Torymus tubicola. Lineage (NCBI taxonomy): Eukaryota > Metazoa > Arthropoda > Insecta > Hymenoptera > Torymidae > Torymus > Torymus tubicola. The sequence goes on from JAWWEQ010000019.1 coordinate 4,482, forward strand.
GAAATAATCAACCTAACAATAGGCGGTCATAAAATATCTAGATATCACCTTAGACGCAAAGCTGACGATTAAGCAGCACCTGGAACTGACAAGTGAAAAAGCGGCAAAAACTTCCGCACTGTTGCCAAGGCTAATGCCAATGTGGGCGGGCCGACACAGAACCGCAGGACACTGCTGGCAAGCGTAAGTACATCGATCATGTTGTACGGAGCCTCGATATGGGCAGACGATATGCTAGTTAAGGCATATGGACGACAACTCTCTTCAATGCACAGGCGTAGTGCAGTTAGGGTCTAGTCTGCATATCGTACGGTATGGAACAAGGTGGTCTGCGTTGTAGCAGGGCTCCCGCCAATAGACCTATTAATTAGTGATGGAGAAGAAGAGGATCTATGAAGAACAGCGACGAGACAGCGCCAGAACGAAGGAAGACATTTTGGAGGCCGCAAGAAAAGAGACGATAACGGAGTGGCAGAAGAGATGGAGCTCTAGCAATAAGGGACGCTAAAAACACCGTCTCATACCAAGTATAGAAGATTGGATCAAAAGAAGACATGGGGAAGTAAACTTCTACCTCACGCAATTTTTGAGCGATTATGGATGCTTCCGGGCATGTCTAAACCGGTTTAATTTGGAGGATTGTCCGAATTACCCAGCGTGTCTGAATGAAATCGAGGACGCTGAGCACCTACAGATGGATGGAGCGCAATAAACAATTTTGCTGCGGACATCCGCAAGAAGGTCCGAAACGATGAAGAAGGAAGAAGAAGAAGAAGACGTGAGATGCTGCAAGAAGCTGACTACCGGATGATGTGGTAAGAAGTGGACGGCAAAACACAAAGAAGAGAAGTATGAAAATCGACAGGACGACTGACGACCAAGGAAGATCTAAGAGATGACGACATCAACAGACGAGGGCGGTAGCCCAGAGTCATCCCGCGAGGCAGTACTTAACGGTGTTACGGCGGGGAGGATACACCGAAGAAAGAGCTAAGTTCACCTTACTTATGATCGATAAGGGGAACAGAGAGAATTCTGGTGCCGTTGGATGTCTAAATCTAGCGAAAGGTTTAGTGGGTGGGAGTCCCACACACGGTGGGATCGAAAGGTGTCATGTCATGGTCTACAATGGATTTGCCTTTAACCTCTCTCTCTCTCTCTCTCGCTCTAATAATAATAATATCCCTGGTTTACTGGGGAGCATCGTCTACTTATTCAAAAGAGAAATTGTCTTTACAGGCGTTTCCGTAGATCGAGACTTGAGCATGACCTGCTTGCTTATAGACAAGCTCGTGATTTTGCCCATTGCTCGGTGGAAGAGACCCGAAATAATTACTATCATTCTCGATTATCATCGTTGACTGATCCGCAGGATATATGGCGTGAGCTTGGGCATTTAGGTATCTCGGAATCAAAGAAATCATTGACGTCACCATTTTCTGTCGAGGAGCTCAATGACAATTGCAGAAGTGTCTCGTATGACCCAGCTGCACCATCTATCCCTGATTTCCTTGAAACCTTGACTTTTTCTAATGATGCGGTAATAGGATTTCCCTATTATAGTAGTAGTAGTAATAGTAATAATAGTAATTTATTGCAAAAATGTAGGTTTTACAAACTTTTTGTAAACGTGTATACTATTCGCATTAATAAACATTAACAATCAGTTTAAAAACTAGGTAAAAATATTCGCACTAATAATAAACATTGTAACTTTCGATTCAAAAAATACATAGATGCTCTAGACGATCACTATTTCTATTCCTTTTTAAAATATTACTTTACATACTGGTTTGCGATATCACAGTCAATTCTTAAGAACTAAGTAATACTGAATTGTAAGTCAAAAAATACTTAATTAGTGATATCACAGATAAGAAGGATTTAAAAATGACTAGAAATCTGTTGGACTAGAAGAAATTACACGTATAATAGTATATGACTATTACTCGTCAATGTATCACAGAAAAAATGCTTAAGACTAAAGTTAAAACTATGAGACATTCACACTCTCCACTCGCGCTAATAAATTACATTCATACTAATAAAAACTAAGTATATGGGACGACACTGTAATTAATAAGTTAACATACAGATATCGCCTATATTGTGAGTGGTTTAATCAAAATCAAGAAAGTACGCTTTCAGGGTTAATTTGAACCTTCTGAGAGAAGAAAAATTTCTAATCTTAGTAGGCAGAGTTCCAAAGGTGCGGACCTCGTACTTGGAATGATTTTATCCCAGTGTCAGTACGCATCAGGGGCACTGTTAGTTCTTTAATTTCGCCTCTAGTGCCGGATCTGGGTACATATCTCAAGAAGAGACTCTCAAGATAGTCCGGAGTATGCATACGCATGATTTTATACATCAGTATAGCTATGAAGTATTGTCTCCTCGAATCAGTACGTAGCCAGCCAAGAGCGGCTCTATGAGACGAAATATGATGACCTCGACCTATACCTAACACATACCTCACACATGCATTCTGCAGTCTTTGTAGTCTGTTTCTCAACTCTTGAGATGCATCAAGAAGCACTACAGAGCAGTAGTCCAGATGAGGGAACAACAGCGCGGCCGCGTATCTCAGTAGTGTACTGGTGAAAGTATCGTAAGGCATACAATGCGCGATTAAACTTCTTTGTTATATAATTCACATGGGCATTCCATGTTAGCTTAGCGTCTAGTACTACACCAAGGCTAGTGACGCTGTCGGAGAATGGGATAAGGGCACCGTCTCCAAGGTCGATCGTTCTCGGCTCAGCACTCGAGTAGAAATCATTTACAAAATGATTACCATCGAAAGCGATTGTCTTTGTTTTGGCCTTATTAAGTTTGAGACGGGCGCCCGCAGCTAACGCCGACACGACGGCAGCCGCCTGCTGCAGTGTTTGAATGCCGACATCTAGACTGTCCTTGGGTACTTGCACGTAAACTTGTAAATGATCTGCGTATAGTATATGCTTGATACATCTTGAGTCAAGGATGTCACGTATATCGTTTATGTATAGGCAAAACAACAGAGGCCCCAGAACTGATCCCTGTGGCACTCCAAGATTCGTGTTTAACCACGAAGATGAACCTTGAGATTGTGTATATACACATTGTTGCCTTCCAGAAATATATGAGTTTATCCACTGAAGAGCATTTCTGGAGAAACCAATCAATTTCAGCCTTTCGAGAAATCGAAAAGATGAAATTGTGTCGAATGCCTTGCTAAAATCAAACAGTAGCAGTAACGTAACGTACTTCTTGTTGATGCCGCGACGTATATCCTCTGACAACTTGAGTAACGCTGTCTCCGTTGAGTGGTGTTTTTTGAAACCTGTCTGCAGAGGATCAAGGATTTTCTTTTGTATGAGGAACTCTTGCATCTGGTCTAGGGCTATCTTTTCCAGGACCTTTGAGAGAAAACACAGGATCGAAATCGGCCTAAAGTCTGATGAGCTTTTTGGCGCTTTGCACTTTTTTAGTGGCCTTATACGTGCCCTCTTCCAGAGGTCAGGAAAACACCCTGTGCAAATGAGCAATTAAACAGTCGCACGAAATGTTTCCCAATTAATGGGAGGACTGTGGGTACAACGCTCTGTGTAATGCCATCCTCACCACGAGATATATCAATCTACTCCCGACTATAGCCAACACCTTTATTGATATTGCGGGAACACAAGTAGTGTATAAATCCTCTCTACGCAATCTAGGAGTAGTGCTTGACTCCAAGCTTTGCTGGAGTGAGCATATTGCTTACATTTGTCGACGCGTGCACTCACTTATGTATCGTCTATACTACTTTAGGAAAAGCACCATTCTTTAACTACGCAAGCACTTAATCCTGATGCTCCTGTATCCCATAGTTGACTACTGCTGTTTAGCGTACAACAACCTGTCAGCTGGTTTCGACACTAAACTTCAGCGCCTCGTAAACACAGGCATTCGTTACATTTATGGCATAAAAAAATGGGAGCACATAACTTCCTACAGGCGAGAATTAGGCTGGCTAACTACCAAGTCACGTAGAGAGTATTTTGCCACAAATTTCTTACGAAGAATGTTCAATACTGCGACACCTTCTTATTTGCTAGCCTACTTTGATTTCACAGTTGCCACTCGACCTGTTAGAGGTGATATGAAACCTTTAAACATCCAAAGCTATGGCACAGAGACACTAAGGAAGTCATTCCATATTAACGCTGCTTACCTGTGGAATGCATTACCGCCTCATCACCGCATACTTATCACTGCGCCGTGTACTGTACTTATTACTGTATCTTAGATTTCATGCACATTCATTCACTCACTACATCACTGCGTCGCGTACTCTTTTTTATGTAATTTTAATTTTACTTTTGTTAATATTTTTCTCTTCTATCTGTATCTTACGTTTAATATTGTACAACAAATTGTACAGAAATAAAACTAATCTAAATCTAAATCTCTCTGTCTATAAGGAATAAAAACACACTCTCGCTTGACTCGAATGACAAACAAGACCCATTCAACGATCACTTGCTTCGCATACCCATTTAAAAACGTGCTATTTTCAATAATGTGCACATACAGAAAATACAAGTTTTAAATTTTCATCACTTACAAATGAAGGCAAAATATTTGGTAAAGTCAATGACATCACTACTCACCTGAAACAAAAGAAAATTATTAGTTTAACTTAGAATCATATATTGTAAGAATGAACAACAAATATCATTGATTTAGATTGTTTTAAATAATATCAATCGCAACATATAGCTCAGGTTATCTTGACTTATAAAATGTTGACTTTCATGCAATCGTTGCATAATGTATTATTTTATTTTACAATAGGTGCCAATAACAAGTTATTGAAATCTGGGTATTCACAAAATTTCTAACTTTTATATAGTTACAAGTTAATGTATTAAATATAATAATAATCAATCAGTTTACCTGTACTCAGGTAAAATCTAACCGTACTTTATGCAATCAACGTATGCTAGATATGGTAATTTCATAGAAAATACTGGGAATTAATTTATACCAGTCCAACTTCAAAAGCACAACTATGGCATGATTTTATGGCGCTCGTCGTATAGTATATTGTTCGAAACTAGTGTGTGATGAAATATTCTATTAGACTTTATCAATTCCTTCAGGTCGGTTTCGTAATGCCTCACCTCCACATGAACACAAACACTAATAATTTCGTTTTTGACGATCACATCACCATGCCAACCACCTAAATGGGTGTATTTGGAGCTGCAAATTAACAGACACATACTCACGCAAGCACACACATGCACACGCGGGCGCGCACACACACACATGCACACTTTATAGCTATAATTGCACATAAGTTTTTTCAGTGATTGCTTTCCATATTCAGCAAGGACCCAATTTCAAGGTAATATTTTAAGAAATCTTTTAGCTTTTCTTGGGTGAAATCAATCTGGTCGTATATATCTTTTTCATAGTTTGAATATTGTATTTCAAAATATTGATACTCAAAAAAATTTGTGCTGACGAATTAATCATTTTTATCAATATTTCTTGAAATTTGAAAACTTTTTCCCGTATAATATACTACACAAAAAATTACAAGCTTTTGAGTTAAAAAGTCATAAAGATACGTGTGCTTGTGCATGTGTATCTGTGTGTCTATATGTGCATGTGCAATACATCCATTTAGGTGGTTGGCATGGTGATGTGATGGTCAAAAACGAAATTTTTAATGTTTGCGTTCATGTGAAGGCGAGCTATTACGAAAATTAAAAAATCGGCAAGGAGAGATCGATAGAGAATTTCTCCAGCTTTCGTTTAAAAAAAATTCATCAAAACCGGTTGGAAATTCAGATTTCTAGAGTGATTTGATCGAAAAAAGTCAGTTTTGCCCCACTGTGGGACGTCTCGACACCTGGCAGTAGCAACCACACAAAGGGGACGACAGTCTTCAAGGAGGGAACACCCCAGAAGTCAAGCGAGTAGTCTTATAATCTATCACAAGGCTATTAAAGCACGTAACGAGAAAGTTGCCCGTCCATTGATTGTCACGAAATCGGCCGACATACGGATGTGCACACCTAGCGTAGCTCGGGATACTATAATAACGAGACCGCGTGTCGATGCCTACGTTCGCGTTTTATATTGTCGTGTTTGAATTGTTTAATAAATTAAATAGAGATTACACGAATAGGAATTTACTTCGACGTGCCTAAATCAATATAGGCCCTGCACAAAATTATCTGAAGAATGAGTTTGGGTGCATCGTAGGAGCGACATCATTCGCTTGAGGGTAGGTAAAAATTATTTTAAATTATTCTAACTTTTTTTTTGCTCCAAATAGGATAATGTCGAAAATTATATAGGTAATACATAGGTGGTAATTTTTGTAAAACAATGAAAACTGATAATTATTGTGTTCAAGATTAGAAGTCCGAGTAAATGGTATATACAGAGTAAAGAAAAAGTATGGAAACTTTTGCAGGGTTAGTCCGACCCTGCATTTGACCTTGAACCTCATATTTCTTAAAATTTTACCTTAGTTATTTTCTGTTAGTACTAATTTTGCAAAATTTTTAGCGGTTTCTATACTTCTTTTTTACCTTGTATAATCTTACATATTTTTTTCCAGACGATAAGATATACAGTTTAAATTCTTTTCCCTAATAGATAACCTTTTTATGGGGTTTTCATTTTGCTTCTTCCTAGAGGAAGCTTTGTGATAGTAAAAGAAAAAAATTTTGAGATAATGTCCCTAATGAAAATAATAATCGTACGTCTATGATGCATTCTAGTACAGTACTGTAAGTTCCCATACGTTTCGGTACGTTTTGATACGTGTGTATGTATGTATGTCCAACGCTGATATCTCATGATCTACGTGACCGATTTTGACGATTCAATATTCATTTTTTTAGATTTTGTTCAAACTTACGCGTCAATATTCTATTTTTGAAAAATTAATTTTTTTTATATTCATTTTTCAATATTCAAAATTTTTATTTTTTATTTTTTTAATATTTAGACCAAAATTGTTTATATATTATGAATTCTCTGTATGCAGGATAAAATTCTCTACAATTTAAAGAAGAAAAGAAGTCGATAGTTATATTTCGTCATAAGTTATTGATGAAAACGTAATATTTTGCGAATAGGTTATATTTCAAAATTAAAAAAAGATATTAAGATGAATATTTTTCTTGTTAGAAAGGATATTGAGTACTATAACTTACTAGAGTTTTACCTTTTTTTATTCATTATTTTTGGAGAAAAAAAATAATTTATAAAAAAAAGTGATTTTTGTTTGTCGTTGCATAACTAGAGTACAATTTACTTAATCACTTTGGAATTCTTTACAGGGGTAGATTTTGTATACGAATCGAGACAGTTCTTTGGGCAAAATAATTGATCTATAAATTTCGAAGATATTTGAGATTAAAATTTTCTCAAGAACGGCTATATGTATCTGAATGTGATGTATAGCATTCGAAAGAGAATTAAATTACTTACATTTTCTAAAAAAATTAATTTTTTAGCTATTACGATTCTTTTGTTATTAACAAAAACGTGAAAATTGAAAAATGAAAAAAAAGAGTTTTGTATGATCAACCATAATGAGACTAAAATTGTCTTGTTCGCTTCAAAATTCATTGAAGAGGTAGATTACACAGGCCCACAAAAAAAGCTGTCGGTTCTTTTGACCAGCCGAACTTTTTTCTATATATTTTTCGATGCTGAATCCGAATCTGCAGTCAAAATATAGCCTTCCGCAGCGTTTTTTAACGTTTATGCAAAAAAACCTCATTTTTTACGGTTTTTTCAGTTTTTTTTAAATTAAAAAAAAATAAAGAGAGATACGATTAAATTGACTTCAGAATTGAATTCGACGGATCAAAATACATCGATAACCATTGTTTGAATATTTTTTTCGCGGAATTTTAACCCTTTGTATGGCTTTGAAAAAGGTAACGGCTCAGAAAAAGCGAAAAATCATTCTAAACTTAATAAAACACGTTTAAAATTTAATTCTCCGCCTTAGAAAAAGTAAGTAGGAATTGCAAATACTACCTCGGGGGTTTTTGAGGTCGCTGATCACGAATCTGATATCAGATTTATAAAATAATGCTCCCAGGGGGCGCTAGCGGACAACGACTGGGATAAATTAATCGATGTTAGCGGTCTATCTAATGAACAATCCGAATTTATGGCTTCAGAATTCAAGAGAAGAAATATTTTAACAAAAGGTACTAAGGTTAGTGTGTTCTGTAACAGAGAGAAAAACTTTCGTAAATGATAATTTTTATTATGGAGGGCAGTGTAGAAAGAAGTCGTTTTGTATATAAAGATGGTTGTTTATTTGTAGTTTGACAAAACAGTGAAAAATTAGTTGGTCTCTATGCTCTGTACTACGATGGCTACACGCGAGTTCCTCGCTCGACTCGCTCTCGAGGCGTACTGATTATACCACTCTCGCACTGTAGAAGAAACTACAGTACGAGACTGACCATACTTTCTTCTCTCTCTCTTGCTCACACTAGTACATTCATACGTACTCACATACATGCACACGCGTATATTTCCTAATGTACAGAGACATAGTATGTATATAAATGTATATAAATGTATGTGTATAAATGTATATGCAGAAACTTATTTAACACTTCCGCCGTTTCTGCAAGTTACGAGATTTTAGTTACTTTTCTAATGTACATATATTGAGACTGTCGCATAGTCTCAAAAACCTATCTCTTGACAGAGATTTGGTGAGTATATCAGCCAGCTGGTATTCGGTGGCTATATATTCTACATCAATTTCGCCTGCTTCGCATTTCTCTCTGAGAAAGTGATATCGGATATCTATATGCTTGGTCCTCTTGTGGTACTGGGGATTTTTGGTTAATTTAATTGCACTCTGGTTGTCAAGTAGCAAAAGAATACCAGGACGATTACATTCGTAGCCGATATCACTGAGTAATTTTCTCAGCCAACAGATTTCTTTTGCGGCAGAAGCTGCAGCTACATATTTGGACTCTGTTGTTCTGAGAGTCACTAATTTTGGGAATTCCAAGTCACTGGCCCGGATGACATGCAAAATACAAAACCCATGGTGGATTTTCGAGTATCCAAGTCGCTCGCGAAGTCGGCATCGAAATAGCCGACGACTTTGAACCCATTCTCACACATTCTGTACAATATTCCTACATTCATCGTACCTTTCAGATACGCGAACACGCGTTTCACGGCTCTCCAGTGACTTGAATCGTGACTATTGAGATATTTGCTTAGTTTGTTCACAATGAACGAAATGTCTGGTCTACTAACAGTAGCCTGATACAACAATGAGCCGATCGCTTTTGTGTAGAGTACATTACATTTCGGTTCGTTTTTTAGATCTGGCGCATGCAGATCGACATTCGGGTCGGCTGGCACACTCAATGCATTCGCTTCACTCATACCAAACGGGTTTACAATCTGATTAGTATACAAACTCTGATTTATAAACAAGGTTTTGTCGCTTCGGTTTCTAGTAATTTGAAGCCCTACAAAATAGCTGGCATCACCTGTAGTGATTGAAAATTCCTTACATAACTCGACTAGAATATTCTTAATAATTTCAAATGACTTACAGGCCAGCAGGCCATCACCTACAAATAGAGCCAAGTATATTTTGTAGCCTTTCGGAATGGAATTTCGTAAGAAGCAATGTTTACCTCATACCTAACTGGTGCTTTCAACGTCGTTCTGTCTCGCAACATCCTGTTGGTGGTCGTAGATGGTATTGGACGAGTCCCAGCTTGTGTTGGTCGTTGAACGACTGCCTGGGCTACTCTTACGTTGGCCTCTTCGTCACCACCCTGATTCAGGCCCGCACCGACATCCTCCTCGACTTCTGGGGCAGCTGGCTCAGTGTGATGAAACAGGGGTGCATCATCCTGTGTGGTAACTGTGAGAGGAACCACCTCTTTGTTGTGCTCGTTGAATCTTACGTGCCTGGAGACGACAACTTGCCACTTCGTTGGACAGTACAGCCTGTAGTTGGTTGTGTCTTCCTCATAGCCTACCAGCTTCATTGGTTTAGCAGTCTTCTCGAACTTGGCTGATTTTGGCAGAAGTTGGTATGCGTCTGCTCCAAAAGTCTTCATGTGTTCTAGGTTTGGCCTCTTGCCCATCCACAGCTCGTATGAAGTTTTACTTCTGTCTCTCGTTAGTATCAGCACTCTGTTTAGTGTGTAAACTGCACAGTTTGTTGCTTCCGCCCACAGCGAACCAGGTAAGTTAGTTGACTTCAGTAGAGTCCTCGCGCACTCTACAATAGTGCGGTTTTCTCTTTCTGCTTTCCCGTTCTGCTCGGGCGTGTACGGTGTAGTCCGTTCATGAGTTATGCCTAGGGATTGCATGTATGTAGACATCCTCTCGCTTACGTACTCCTTCCCGTTGTCGGTTCTGAGGATTTTCATACATCTTCCGAACTTGTTTCTTATCTTGTTTTCAAAAACTACGAATCAGTCAAACACATCGCTCTTGTGTTTTATGTAGTTCACGTGCCTGTACCCTGTGGCATCGTCTATAAAAGAGACGTAGAATCTTGCTCCTCCTAGCGATGTCTCTTGCATTGTCTCGCACACATCGCTGTGAATCATCTCGCCTGGAGCTGTAATCCGCGCTGATTCTTTTTTGAATGGCAGCTGGTGGGACTTGCCTACTTGACAGCCTTCGCAAAAGAAATCGTTCTTGCCTCCTTTCACCTTGACTCCGCTGACTAAGTCCTTCGCGATCAAGTCTTTCATTGTTTGGGAGTTCAGGTGACCTAGCCTCTCGTGCCATGTTTCGAAATTTGCTTCTGCGACTGTCACCTCCAGTTGATTAGCTAAACGCACGCGGAAAAACATCCTATATATGAGGTTACCTTGCCTGAGACCTGCCGCGATGACCTTCTCGTCTCCGCTCAGAAAATACACATTATCTCCTCTGAATCTTATCTCCAATCCTCGTGCTGTAGCTTGACCAATCGAATACAAATTTTTACCCATTTCGGGTACATATAGAACCTTTTCTATATGTGCAGACGTCCATATGCCATGTATCAGACGTTCAATGTGTATCGTACCTCCGCCTCTTACTCGGCACTCTCTGCCATCGCCGAGTGTGATGGTGCTGCCATCATCTTTGGACCGATACTCCATGAACCAATCCTTCCTGAACGAGATGTGTGCCGACGCACCGCTGTCGGTATACCAGATCTCTTCTTGTCTTGTGTTGAGTAGTGCCCTCTTTTGCTCTGACGTTGGCTCCCAGAACTATTCTTGCTTCGAATCGCCTTGCTCGCGATTTTCGGCTTTATACGTCGCAACTAGCGCGCAACCGTTCGAATAATTCGAGCCACTGCTGTTGTCATTCGCTCGATTGTGTTTGCTTTTCGGGCACTCACGGGCGTAGTGAACATGCTCGTCACACACAAAACACTTGACGTGGCTCTTCGACTTACGAAAATTTTTGCCTTTTTTCTTCCTTGGATTGCTCGTGCCTCCTACTGCGTCCTTTTTCGAGGTCGCCGCCAAAGCCGATGTCTCTTTTTCGTCTGCGTTGAGGTACTCTTCCTCCTCAATTAGACAAGCTTGAAGAAACTCGATCGTCTGCCGTCTTTCTTCTATGCTGTTCCACGAAGTACGAAAGTTTCGGTATTTCGAAGGCAAGCTTGCGAGTATTTTGGCCATTACTTGCGAGTCAGAAATATTTTCCCCAATGTCCAGCAATTGTCTCGCGAAATTTTGCACTTTCGAAATATGTGCCACAACTGATTCGTGCGTGTCCATTCGATGTTCGTGGAATCGTTGAGTAGCAGTTTGTGTGACTCCGACTTTTGTTCGTGCACAGTGGATAGACGATCCCACATTTCCTTTGCTGTTACGCAGATGAGCAGGTTATTCATTTCCTCTTCTTCTATTGCGGCGGACAAGAGGAACATGGCTTTGGCGTTTCCCTTGACCCACGCTTTTCCTGCGTCGTCGTTGAGGGATTGCGGTCTCGGAGTAGTGCCGTCGATGTAGTCGATTAGATCGTGAGCAATTAACGCGTTTGAGATCTGAAATTTCCAATGTTGGAAATTTTTACCGTTGAACTTCAACAGGCTTCGCGCCGAGATTTCGCCCGCCATTTTCATAGAGATCTCAGCGGTTCTAGTTATCACTTTTCACTCGCACTATCTTTCACAGGGCGGTAGCTGGGCCCATAACCTGATAATTTTTATTATGGAGGGCAGTGTAGAAAGAAGTCGTTTTGTATATAAAGACGGTTGTTTATTTGTAGTTTGACAAAACACTGAAAAATTAGTTGGTCTCTATGCTCTGTACTACGATGGCTACACGCGAGTTCCTCGCTCGACTCGCTCTCGAGGCGTACTGATTATACCACTCTCGCACTGTAGAAGAAACTACAGTACGAGACTGACCATACTTTCTTCTCTCTCTCTTGCTCACACTAGTACATTCATACGTACTCACATACATGCACACGCGTATATTTCCTAATGTACAGAGACATAGTATGTATATAAATGTGTGTATATGCAGAAACTTATTTAACAGTAAATATTTCAAGGAAGATTCAAATCTAGTTTACTGCACAGATGTGAAAGGATTAATCGATGAATTTAAAGAAAATGTATACAAACCTGGTAAATGACGGCTATTCATTGATTCGTCAAAGCGCAGCCTCAAAGCAGTACTTCTTCACATCACAAACAAGTACGCTCCTATACCGATAGCACATTCAACTGTGCTGAAAGAAGAGTAGTCTAATCTTGAAGTCGTTTTGACGAAAATAAAATACGAGGTACATAATTCACAAAGGATCTATTTTATTTGTGTATGTTTGATAGCAGAGATAGAGCAAATCACTACAAAAAGAAAATTTGGCCATTTAGAGAATCATTTGAGCATGGAAAACAGAATATTAAAAATAAACCACTCGTTGATCCGTCCAGAATTTTGATAACTCCTCTTCATATAAAGCTTAGATTGAGAAAATAATTTGTCAAGGCCTTAGACAAGGACGGACAATGCTTTGAATATTTGGGCAAAGTATTCAATAAGAAATCAGATGCTAAATTAAGAGAAGGCATTTTTGATGGTCTTGAAATCCGTACTTTATTTAGAGATGAAAACTTTGACAAAACTATGACTGATGTTCAGAAAGCAGCATGGTCAAGTTTTAAAGAGGTTGTAGCGCCCCAGATGCGTCTGGCACGCTTGATGTTCAACTAAAATAAAGAGTCTTGGTTTTCCCACATATAGCGTCTCCTTTTTTTCTGACATCCCAAATTCCCCGGACTTTACGTCAAACAATGCGTGATTTTTACCAGATAATAAAGCTTAAAGGAAAAGGTTGGGAAACGAACCTCGATTAACCCTAGCAATTAAGCCATGAGCTGCATACGTGCCGAGCGCAGGTATCGTAAAAAAGGGATCGAGGTATGAAGCGCTGTGTTAGGCACATGTATGTAGTGGCGCGATGCGCACTTAAGAGTTTATGAGGCGTTGTGTTGAGCATATAGACGTAGTGGCGCGATTCGCGCCTAAGGAAATAAACCATTAACCTAAGGAAGCGCGATCGCTTTAGCGATTCTGACGGAAAGGAAAAAAATACAGGAAATGTAGTCGGTTGTGCGGGCGAAGGAAACTGTTTTATGATCGTACCGAGCCGTAGCGAGTCATAAATGCCCATAGCTTGTTTGACCCCGTCAAGAACGCGTATGCCTCGCGACCTGCCTATAGCTTCTCGAGAACCCGTGCCACATGCGAGTGTAATGTTCCTCGCATGTGAGACTTGAGCAACGCGGGTGTGTAGTGTTCACGCGCGTGGGTCACCGGTCTGGTACAGGAGGGCCCCCTGTACACGCACCCGTTGGGCAGGACGCCACGGGGTACAGACCGGCGCAGTTGCTGCGTTGTGAAATACCCTGCACGGGATAATGATCCCATTAAGGCGCTCAAATCAAGAGTACAGGCCTTGATTACGGACGAATGAGTTCGTATGTCACTCGGGTCGAGAATTATACCTAGGCAACTTTATTTAGTAAAAACTTTCTAATATTTTGTTCGCGCTAATTAAGGATTTTCACATTTCAACATTTAAATTTATTTACGCCCTTTAAAATCAGTATGTTTATACACTTTGTTTATTCACGATTACTTGCTTGCATTGTCGATTCATATCTTTGTTCACTCACGTTTATTTGTTTGCATTGTTATTTCATTCATATACACAAGGCAGAATAACTAGCTTAAGAGTTAAGATGCGTCCTGGGCGGGGCAAGCTAGGCAAGCGAGTGTGAGTGAATGGGAGAATGCGAAGGAGCGCATTGTACGACTGAGTTAGGCAAAATACACACGCCCTCAAAGACAGGTAAACCACCAATCGAGATATGGCATACACCCAAAGGGCTCGCCAAGTCGAATGGGTCAATCCGACATTGACCAAGAAGGGGATGAGCACGGAAGCCCTCCCGCACGTCCTTCGGATTTATTGCCCTTGCGACCCTCCATATAAGGCCCAAGCGAACGGCCGTGCTACTCAGAACATAGTAGCCGTTTACGTCTGATACTGCATCCTAAGATCACCAATGTTTTATTCTACCGAAAGAGCGTAGGTAAGCTAAACTTCCGTAAATAGTCGCGCACCGCGTACAAGGCAGAGCCGGCTCGTCCGTAGGATCGAAGTTTTCTGTCCTACGGATACTAGCCTTACTGACGAGTCCTGTAAAGCCGGCCCGGGACGGAACGTGAATAACCCGTTCGGCGTTTTCTCGTGTTTCCGGCCTGTCTCGTCATTGTGTCCTTTTTATTTATCAAAGCTAATTTGCCCTTTCCCTTTATTTGTGACGTAGCACATCGTACCAGACAGGCCCGAATGCAACAGAGGTATCAACAAAATTTTTGAGTAATACAAAAGACGGAAATTACATAGATATTGTGAAAAGAGTGGTAGGTAATTTCGAAAAATTGGGCTGCCTAATGAACTAAAAACTTCATTTTCTTCATTCACATGTTGATCAATTTCCAGGAAATAACGGGGA
The DNA here is from genome assembly GCA_035583055.1 of Torymus tubicola. Lineage (NCBI taxonomy): Eukaryota > Metazoa > Arthropoda > Insecta > Hymenoptera > Torymidae > Torymus > Torymus tubicola. The sequence continues at coordinate 19,525 of JAWWEQ010000019.1, forward strand.
CTTCAGTGAAGAGCAAGGTGAAAAGTTTCACCAAGACTTGAAAGAAATTGAACGCAGATTTCAAGGACGATGGGGCATAAATATGTTGGCAGATTACTGCTGGATGATAAAAAGAGAAATAATCTCAAAAAGGGGAAAAAACGTGTCAGAAACCCTCTACATCGGTCATTCAAAGAAAAACGCGTGCGTAAACGAAAACCAATTTAAAATGCCACATCATTAAGGCTGAAACTTCTGCTTACGACACGATTTTCAGAAACATTGATTGATTTATCCGACTCGCGGTCCGCTAGCGCCCCCTGGGAGCATTATTTTATAAATCTGACATCAAATTCGTGATCAGTGATCTCGAAAACCTCCGACGTAGTATTTGCAATTCCTACGTACTTTTTCTAAGGTGTAGAATTAAATTTTAAACGTGTTTTATTAAATTTAGAATGATTTTTCGCTTTTTCTGATCCGTTAGCTTTTTCAAAGCCGTACGAAGGATTGAAATTTCGCGGAAAAAATATTCAAACAATGGTTTTTGATGTATTTTGATCCGTAGAATTCAATTCTGAAGTTAATTTAATCGTGTCTCTCTTTATTATTTAATTTGAAAAAATCCTGAAAAAACCGTAAAAAATGAGGTTTTTTTGTATAAACGTAAAAAAACGCTGTGGAAGACTATATTTCGACTGCAGATACGGATTCAGCATCGAAAAATACGTAGGAAAAAGTTGATCTGGTGAAAAGAACCGAGAATAGTACATTACGCAACTAGTGCGCGAAGCAGGTGATTGAGACACGAGTCGGTTTTGTCGCCCTCGCTTCGCTCGGGCGACAAAAAAGACGAGTGTCTGAATCACCTCGCGCACGAGTTGCGTATACTATTTTTTAACATTCGATGCGAGAAACACGATAAACTAGTATTTATAAATAAATAATTAACACAAAAAAAAAGTCTGCTACAAATAATATATGGAAGTAGAATAGAAAAAAGGAAAAGGAAGTAAAGAGGATAATATAAAATTACAACAATAGAAAATATGTTGACAAAATACAATTTATTTCGAGCAAGAATTAGTTTACATTATTTTATTTATATAATTATAAATATTTAACAAAATATAAATTTATATTAAAGGAAAATGAAATATTTAGTTTTGAAAAAATGAAAAGATTTTAGTTTTTCAAGAAAACATTAACGTTACAATTATTAAGTATAAAAGAAACATGTTCATTGTTTAAACAAGGGTTTAGTGTAACTTGTTGATTTTTTTGAATCGTGGATTGTTTTACTGAGAATTCTGTCGTATCAGGTACTGTAGTTATAGGCTCTTGTTGATTTTCATTCACCGTTGCGGAATTGTTTTTAAAACGTTTTGATTTTGACATTTCTGTTTCCGTTTCTGATGTAGAAGTCGATGGTTTGGAAATTCCAACCGAATTTGTGATTTGTTCTCCGATTTTTCTTTTATTTGTTAATGAAGAGTCAATGTAACTCTCTGCCACAGAAGTCGACTTCCATCCTCCAAGTTTTTTGATTGCGGTTATATCCCCTCCTGATTCAGCTAATAATGTCGCAGATGTACGGCGAAAACTGTGCCCAGTATATAAATTTGCATCTACTAAATTTAAAAAGGAAGCAATTACAGAAGGCATAGCACCAATTTTGTTAATCCCAACTGGCTGATTCGTGCATTTGCCATTACAGTAGTTGAGAAAAAATCTATTACTTTTGCAGTTTTTAGGACGTAAATCTATATATGCTTTACAAATTATGAAAAATTCTCCGACTATTGTAAAGGAACGTTCAATACCAGTCTTTGTTTTCGGCAGATTAATGAGCATCATTTTTCTATCGTAAATAGTAATGTCGTCCATAGTAATATTTGTGAGTTCTTCTCTCCTGCAACTACCAGATATGCCTATTACAAGTACAGCTTTGTGCAATAAATATTTTTCATTTGGTGCCTCGTTGCAAAATTTCGAAACGTCCGTTGATGTGAAGATTCTTGATTTTTTTCGTTTGTGATTTGCACTTTTTCTTTTTAAAAAAGCTATAACGCTTTTATAAGTACCAATATCTACGTTGTCATAAGTATTTATAGTAGCTTTTAACATAGAGTAACGAGCCCATAATGTCGACGGAGCTAGTTTTTCAGACAATTCATTTAAATAAACTAATATGATTTTTTCATCAAAAGAAGAAGTTTTTTGATTTTTTCGCCATTGTTTAAATTGATTGTACGTTGCTGTGTACTGACGCCTTGATTTTTCCGGTAATAAATTGAGACTTATATTATTTGCTTTTTCAATTAAATCTTCCGGTATTGCGTCCGAATCACTATCTAAATCCATTTTTATATTTAAATTTGATTTTATCGATTACCTATGTTTTATTAC
>JAWWEQ010000019.1:40763-64047 GCA_035583055.1 Torymus tubicola
CACATCAAAATACATAAGGATATGATAATCAGTGTTCTGGGTTAGACCACTTTCTTTTTTTTGTGGGGCTGTGTTATGAAACACTTCAAAAAGCAGTCCCTATTATGAAACAGTGTAAAACAAATTAAGATAGAAGTAATTTGAAAAAGATAAATTAAATAAAAAAATATATTTAGATTCATGACTTATTTGTTTTTATATATACATTAATAAATACATGATTTTTCATGTATAGAATGTGAAAAAAATTGTTAGTCTTAACCGTTTCCCAACTTTTGTAAATTGACTGCCAATTGAACCAAAACTGTTCTTTTTTTCTGTTTGCTGTTTCAATCATTTTTCAGTACTTAATCAATTTTGAAACATATTATAGTTTATAATGTAGATTTTGTATCTACAATTCAAATTATATACAAATGTTTTGATATTTTTACTATTTTCTGTTAAATAAATAGCTGTTTCACAATAAGTACATAAACTCACTGCAGGTCCCTATTATAAAACAGTATTAAAAAGCTTTTATTAAGAAATTATCAACTTATTTTAAGTCAATGCTGTATCTAATCTACTTTAAATATTGTTTTTCATCTATATTTAAGTTATTTGTACCTTTAACTTTACTAAAACTACTAATTATAAATATGAAAACCTAACCTACAAATCGCGTACCTACCGATACACGTACCTGAGCTACTAATGTGAATTTAATGTCGATATAAGTAATAGGTATCAATTAAATTAGCTAATAAATAAATATTAAATAGGTCTGCACACATTTTGTGTAGATTTATTCATGGCATATCCAATTAAAATCATTAAACTTTCGCTTTATAAAACCAATATAAAGAGAATATCCCATGTTTCAACCATGCATTTTATAAATACTTTTAAATAATTTTAAAGACATATACATTGTAGATCTTTTCACATTTGGATTATAATAAATATCGTAAACTATAACAACGAATTTTATTCCAAAAATAACACGAAAAATAAAGCAAAATGTAATTTAATTATGTTTCATAATAGGGACATATTTTATGAAACAGAGGTACCGGTAAAAAAACAACGTTTCATAATAGGGATTATCACTGTTTCTTTAATAGATCAAATAATTTTGTACTAATTTAAATTATGAAAATGGATTATAATTCTTCAAGAGTTTGCCGATCGAATGATATATAATATTAAATATATTTGATAGTTTTAAGACATTAAATTGATCAGTTTAAAAAAAGTTACCGAAAACTGTTTCATAATTGGTACTTTTACCTTATAAAAATTGAACATCGGAAGGAAGCAATGCATTGAGTTCCAGACACATTATGGAAACTATATGAGGATGAGTCAACGAAAGTCGCGGTAGCCGCATTCAAGTAAGTACAAGACCCATGGTACACCCGAAAGTTTGAAGAGATACCAAAAAATCTGTGGAAGTACAAATCATGAAGAGTGAACAACAGCATGATCTATAAAAAGCGAGCCAATCTAATCCTAGGTCCGATAACGGAGGAGACAGATATGTGGGAGGTAGTAGTCTCCAGAAACTTGATGTTGAGTGCTGCGAGATGCCTATCAAGAAGTTACGACCGGCCATTTTTAAGGTCCGAGAAAACTCACGAGAAGGTAGCTCAGGATTATTACTGGCCACCAAAATGGCATAATGTGTACCAGTTCCTTAAGAAATGTAATGAGTATCAAAGATATAAGATCGAGGAATCACCATCGATAGGGTTGATAGGGGATGGCCTGCGATCTTATAGAGTTTTCTTACAGTAAGGGCCGGTACAAGTATGTCGTGGTTTTCCAGGACCCATTTATAAGCTAGATTTAGTTACCGCTCGTTGCTTCGCTACGGGTAAGAATGTAGCGAAGGCTCATCCTGGAGTTCAGGTGGGGAACTCTAAAGTACTTGCTTACGGATAATGTTAAAAATTGGTAAGAAAGAGCTACCAAACACAGTTTTAGAAGTATATGAAGTCCAATACTCGAGTTTCAACGGTCTTCCTTATTTATAGCAGACATCCCGCTCCTAAAAAGAGTTTGAGAACAGGAGTCGAAGAAAAGGGGTCCAAGATAAAGTTATTGCCGGAATTTTGGATCGACCTGGTGAAGGGCAGCAAGATATTAGATTCCTGGCGGGCTACTTACTGATGCAGAAATCCCATGTATCATCAAGTGGGGCCCGAGGATACTCCGCTAACTCGCACCAACGGGTAAGGCAAGGAGAAGACCAGCGTGATGGTATGTCTTAGTATTTCTGAGAGACCGAAAAAGTGTAATAAGTGCAGTATCTATGTGTATGTGAATCGACCATTGACGTAGGAGCTAAAAAACAAGAGTGAGGGAGATAAGTTCCCGTCTCAGCTTCTCGCCCTTAATCTTCCCGGTCCTGGGCGAAAGCCAAGCAGACTGTCTAGAAGAGGTACTTCTGGCTGACATTGAGGTTGTAGATCAGAAAGGGGAAACACCTTTCACTATCCTTTTATCATCTCCGCGTAGGGTAAAAGTTCATCGAGGTAACGAACGTTTTAACGAGAGGGTATTGTGACATTTACGGCACAATACTATCTGGGACTGCAAGTGCATTCTTAGAAATGTTAGGCGTCGAAATCGAATAGGTGCTGACGCACCGCCCTCTTGAATGAATAGAGAGACGGTAAGTCGCGCAAGGATGAGAGAAGGGAGTTCCAGAAACGTCCTCCCTGCACATAAAACGCCTTTTCGCCCGTTTTGTAGTGTACGAACGGAGGCACCAGTTCTGGTTGCACACCCCTACTGGTTGGCTTGGGCTTGTGCTCTATGAAAAAAGCAGCCAGGTAACTGGGCTCTCGCAGCCGTGTAATTTTATAAATGAGTAAAGCTGCAAAGTGTAATCTGCGAGAGTCAGAATGCAGCCAGCCCAAGTTTCTCCTGTAGGGGGAGACGTGAGCATTTCTTCTGATACCAACAACGTATCTTACACATGCATTACTCAAACGTACCAGTTTCAGTCATAGTTCGTCCTTTGCGTCTAGGTATACTACCGAACAGTAATCAACGTGCGGTTGAATAAGAGTCTCGACTAGTCGTTTGCGGAGAGTCTCAGTGGTGCACGCCCTGATAAACCGCAAGCTGCATAGGGCTTTATTGATTTTCTTAGTAACTTGGTAAACTTGCGGTTTTCACATCAGGTTACTGTCAAGTGTATTCAAGAGTTAATGAAATTGATATTCTTTTACGAACCAAACATTATAGCTTTGGTCTTTCCTGCATTGAGACGTAGGCCAGAAATTTCCGCCGATGTAGTCTCCATTTGACTTCGTGTTGTAATGGATTCAAAACTGTCATGGAAGACGAAAATAGATGCACTTAGCCGAAAGGTTAACAGAGCTCTTTGTAGACTCAGACGATTTCGATCCTGTACTATTGAGGCACTATGCAAGCAGCTCGAAAGTTTCCTCGTCTTATCTCATTGGATTATTGCTCATTGGTGTATCCTGATGTGTCATCAGAATTACAGGTAAGATTACAGAGACTGCAAAATTTATGTATGAAATACGTATGTGGGATCAAAAGGGATGAGCTTATCAGTCCGTACAGAAACCAATTAAAATAGCTTGAACTAAGAGAGAGAAGAGCATACTTCTCAGCCATATAGCTATACAAAATAATTGCCAACCCGATCTCGATCCGTTATTTAAAAAATGTCAGAACAGAACTTCAAAGAGAGCGGACTAAAAGGAGCTCGCAATTCCACCATCGCGTACTAACATAGGGTTAAAATCATTACGGTCTTAAGGTCTTTGGAACTTGATCCCGCGAAATGTTAGGTGTCTTCCTTCGGTAAGCAGCTTCAATGTAGCGATCATCAAGCATTTACTGCAGAGGTCATGTGACGTTGATTGTATTTTTAATACTGATAATAAGAATAGAATTTGACGTTGCTGCTGCTTAATAGAGCAGTATAAGCTTATTTCTTTGGAAATACCACATGACGAACAATATGAATTTTGTAATTGTTTATGAAAATTCGACTACTGTGCAATCAAATATAACAATTAGACTTAAGGTGATGTGAAATACCGACATAATTTTCGAATGACTATATCTTTTGTAAACACTAATAGATTTACTCAGAACATTTTTTTAGTATAGTATTTACGTATACGGAGCGCCTGTTATATTTATTTTTTCAAAAACCTACTCAGAACTTATTTAATTAAATAAAAACCACAATGTCGCAATTTTTTTCATCTAGATGTACAAAGTAGCATTCAGAGATTGCGGTCAAGTTCACACACACTTTATTTTTTTGATTGTAACTAATTACATATTTAATATAATTAAATAATTAGTAATTCTCGATTAGATTCCAAAATTTGTTTGAGATTTACTTAAATATCATTAATTACTATTAATTTATTTAATGAAAAAAATTATCTTTATGATTTTCAATGAAAAATTCTAACTGAGGTATATATATCTTTACTTCATAGCTGTTCTTTATGTCGGATTCTAAATAAAATGAAAATAAATATTAAATAATTATTGTATATCTTAATGATTTATAATCAAGGCGTGTCAGAGCGTATTTAAGCGCAGGCAACAGAAAACGGAAAGGAAGATGAATTTCAAATGCGAATTTCAAGTCTCGCTCTCGGGGCAGACTTGTTCTTGAATTGTTGTTCATCGAAATTTTCGAATATTTGTATTAAACACTAAATTGTTTTACACAGCTATTTGAAAATCTCAAAATAGCACAAAAAAAAAGAAAAAATTATTTGGAATTTGGATTTGTTGCAAACGACATACGAAATTCCGACGTGTTTTCGGACTTGATCGTACTCAATTCCGAAATCACGTCAGAATTAAGGAATTGAGAACAGTCAATTCCGAAAACACGTCGAAATGTCGGGCTTCATGAGGAATTTACTGTCTCAGAGAATTTAGGACTCGCAAGCTTGCTACAGAACACGTTTATTTCCCCTAAATAATGTTTATTAATGTCATTATCCTGAAAATTACTCATGGTAAGTCTTCGCAATGCACGATTTATGACGACGTCGAAGTTCAAATTCATGATCCTCATCACACAATCTAATGTTATCGTCCGCCACTACTTGTTCTAAATTTATATCAACATTAATAATAGATCGATTCCTAATCTGACGTGGTAGATTTCGTTGCCTTTCCTGAACGATTGATTCATTTTCAGATGTTCGTCTAAGTCTCGGTCTACCACGTTTTGATATGTTATTTATAATATTTTACAACATTATTCTTTGTTCTATAATCAATTTCTTTGTTCTATAATTAATTTCTTTGTTCTACAATAAATTTCTTTGTTCTTATTATTATAACCCATTCTTGTGTTCATTTGTAGTATATTTGAAAAAAATAATAGATATATCAGGGAGCGTCCGCCAGAAACCAGTCAGCGGACGCTCGCGACGCATTTTTCGTATAAAACATGCTCTGTTTAACTCGCTCGTAATCGTATTCTGAGTGTCTCAGAAAAAAACAAAGGACATATGGGCAAATCCATAAAACTTTTAATAATGGCAAAAAGGGAAAAAAAAATTTTTTTAAGAGCGCGCTCATGAGTGAATATCTTTAGTTGCCATTCAAGTTGATCATTCCATATGTGTTACTTATTTTTAAGAAAGTGCGTAAAAGTTAAGGCGAAATACAGCTATTTGTATAGTACGTTTTCAACGTATTAGAAATCATACATATCAAAACCTAAACATATACTTAAGTCATTTACTCCTGATATAAGCGTAGAATTTTAATGCGCCTTTTTCTCTACAATTATATTTATTAAGCCCTTCAGATTACACCTTATACATCGCAAAAATATCAAATATTTATTGTGTGCTATCATAAAAACCAAATTTAGACAATTGATTGGGATTTCAACAATCATTTTTTTGTGGGTGCTCCATGTAGAATATTAATAGCACACTTATCGGGGTTCGTGTTCACTATTCCATTTTGAACCAAAATGAAGCATATTAAGTCAATTTTTCAATAGACAAAGGTGCGCATAAGTTAATACTATAAGATTGTTGAAAAATGAAAAATGATAAAAGTGTAATATGCGAATTTGTAGCTCCGGAACTTTTAAACTATAATAGGCACATGAACAAGGCCAAAGGTACAGTTACACTTTATAAAGAAGTACCTAAAATACTGATGAGCATAACACAATATGGAGGGGCATCATAGAAAAATCATTAAGAATTACAAATTTTCGAACAATACCAAGACGTGTTTAGAAATTTACAGATTTTAATTTTTTTCTACGGGTTAATTAAATATATTTCTGTGAATCTAATTATCTATAGAATAATGTTCTTTAGGAACTTATGTTCAGGCTAAAATTGACTTTCTCGCAACATCGCTTCCTCGATTGCTCTCTAAAATGGCTGGTGATGGGTGCACTCGCTTGAGAAGATGAGCAGGTGACACAAGCCTGTGGTATGGTCTTGTTGTTCATCGCATCCTTCGCACTACAAGAACGTGATGTTACACTTCATGGATTACATTGTCAACCTCAGGGTACTTGGCGTGTGCACGGCTGAGGTTCAATCGGCGAAACAACTAACAACATTACGTTGTATCTTCGAAATCTCGCGAAGTCGGCATTGCACGTGCGTTTACCTATCAACCGCCGAACGACAACAACAACACGGATGCCAGGTTCTCTCCCCAGCTCTAATTCTGCATCGAGACGGTATGGTGCGTTTAGATATCAAAGCACTTAATTACCTTGTTATTACCGACGTCGGCACGGCAGGTCTTGATATATGATAAATTTTAAATATTGAAATTCTAATTACGTTGAAATTACGTTGTTAATATAAAAATATATAAATAATTTCGTAAACTCTTAATAATTTTCAAAACTTAAAATTATTGAAAAAGATACCCTTGTTATATTATAAATTTTAAATAATGAAATACTATATGCGCCCCCATGCTACGCGCCATTTTTCCAGAAATCCACGCCTACCTTGTCTGCCACATGCGCGCTACATGCTACTCGGTTTACTATCTCTCTTTCTCTCTCTCTCCCTCCCTCCCTCCATCCCTCCCTCCCTCCCTCCCTCCCTTTTTTAGGAAGTACCAGCCCCGTCCATTCGTCACCTTCATCTACTGAGTCTCGATCCCTAGCCTCTCTCCTGTAGATGATCAGCGAAGCTGTCGATGCCGGGCGTCATAGTATCATTCTTGCGCTTTATTATATAGTGGCCTTTGATTATAACTGAATTAGAATTTTTATCTTGTGCGATGTCTTAACTTATCTCATTTTATTTCACCCGACTATTTTATTTTATATTATTATATTTTATTTTATTTTACTGTATTTTATGTTTTTTTACTACTGCGCCGAATTGTGATATTTTTAAATTATTGACTCTATTATTTTTTTTATTTGTGTTACTCTAATTTTGTTTTTTTTTCTTTACCTTGACTAATAGCATTTTTATTATCAAAAAATGTAATATTATTGTAAATATATTTTTTTGTCGTGGAGGCAAATAATAAAATATCTCTCTCTCTGTCTCTCTCACGACCGCGGTCTTGCATCTATGTGTCTCACTTTAAGGCGTAACCAAATTTGCGGACATCAATTTTTTAGGATAGGGATCGTTCATATTAAACTTATTTATTAAAATATTTATTTCATTACACATATTAATTCACTACAAAATATAGAAATTATATAATAATTAAATTATATATTTTACAAATATATATACTTTCTATTCTGTGTACCCTTTGAGGATTTTCCTAAGGTTTTCTGCAATCGTTTAATATATATCAATATATAATCCTCAAAAGTCTGTATGCGTGTCTAAAGAAATAATATCTCTCTTGTGTGGACGAGGCTGAAAAATCCTCAAAGTGCTGCTCGAATGCCTAACCAGTTTGAGGATTCTCCTCAAACTACCGCAAAATCCTTAAAGTGCCTCTCGAGTGCAAAGAAAAATCCTCAAAGTGTCATGTAATTGTAAATATCATTATCTAGAAAAAACATATAATATGTATTCAAATGCATCTTCATTAAATACAATTATTCATAAGAACATTATGATATCATAATAGAGTGAAGGAAGCGAGTAATTTACTAGTATATCTATTAATTACTTTAATTGGTCAAATTTTGTAAACGACAACATAGCGTCAGGCGAATTGAAGCCTTACAAAAAAAAAAAAAAATTTTATTGAAAAATTACAAGAAAAAAAGTCTATGTAAGATATTTCCTAGAATTTAACTATATTTTTTTCAGACCTGTATAAGAGATTTTTTTGAAAATCAAAACCTAAATGAATTTTTTTAGGTTATAGAATGATCTCGGCCTATTCTGGGATTTATACAGATACTTTGTACAATAATAAGGCATCTCCATGAATTTTTCTGCCACTAAAAAACTATAAGTGAAAAAAATCTGAAAAAATTCAGGGTAACATATGGGCTGGTTACGAAGTGATTGAGGGGATTTTAAAAGAAAAAAATATTTTGACCTGTCGATTCACCTGAGAACTGCCCATATACATATACACATGATATCTGCAGATTTTTGGGATCGCTGATTCTAATCGTGATATTTGTTTTGTAGAATTAATTTGTTTGTAAGTGGATTCGTAGGCGTGCGACTAGACAAGTGAACACCTCTCCCGATAAGACTATTTGTCTATTTTTCGCGTAATGGTCTCATTGTATTTTTGGTTCACTGTCCCAGTTGAAAATAATTTTGTGATCTGCTTACATTGAGCTGACGTGCCTGTGCACAGCGTGATGCTTTTAAGCTACACAAATCATTAGAATAGACCTTGTTATTTCTGTATCGATGGCTAAGCAGAACAAGATGCTACTTCAGACGTGGCTAACAGAAAAGGCTATTCCGGTCGTAAATAATAGAAGATGATATCTCTGACATATCCCACAGAACATATTATCTTAATCTCTTTTTTTTTAATATTTTTTAGTCGGACTTCTGTTATTCTTGATTAAACCATTACAAAATCTTTATATTTTGTACTTACCGACGATCCAAGTACAACGTCATTGATTATTTTGCCAACAAGTATAAAGCTTCTATTATCCTTATGTACGTAAATATATATTTTTATAAATTTTGTCGTGAGCGCAAGGAGATGGAAAAGACTAAGGTCGTCAAATGATCACTTACGGTTGCTAACAATAATACTTCAACATTGATTAAAATAGAAAAGGATAAGAAAATATATGTTCACAAATATAAGTTTAATGTTGAGCGTCATCTGGGAGTTCCCAGCAATTTATCTAATATAACCGGCAGTTTCGGTAGAACATCATACGGGACGCGAATTTAAGTACGAGATCCTGGCGGGCATGCGTTTTGACAGTTTTTTCCTCGCTCTAGGTGACGACTAGAACAAGAACACGCAATAGCACGAGAGAGAGACAGAGAGACCTACGCAAGTACGATGAGGCCGTAGCCTACAGACTTACCAGCTCGGAACTGGCTGGCGGGTGCCAGTTGATGGTGCGGTGCAAGACCAGCGGCAGCTAGGTTAGAGTTCTGGTGAGCTGGTGCTGTCCGGTGTTGAACATCCGAGTCGCTAGAGACGATGGTCAGCGGTGACGGCAGAATTGGAAAGAAACGGTTCGATACGGTCGACTTCTTCTTTCACGACTACTTTGACTATTAATATAACTTATCTTGGAGACACGATAAGAGTGTCCTTGCGTCTGGTATTCTTGCGGTCCACAATGGAGTGAACGAGCTCAGCACACCGACGGCGGACAAGCCCTTAAGTTCCAGGACACGAGCGCCAACACTTGTTCTTTTTCGTGCACTAATTTCTTTCTTCTCTCCTTGCAAATTGGGACAGCAGCACGCACGCTAGTAAACACATGATAAACGTGTGTGCGCATGCTCACAACGTCTCACTAAAGGGCCAATAAAAGACAATTTCTCCGGGAAAATACAATTCCGGTGACGAAGAAGATGCTGCGAGGACATTCATGTGCTAGCCTATCTACATACCAGATGAATATGAGTACATGTTAGATGCAGCACTGTCCAGTGCACTTTCCTAGTCACCTAGGAAGACAGAATACCGTCTTCTTCAACAGGAACAAACATGGGTGCAGCACTAGGAGCTCACAATGCTTCTTTACACGTGTGCTGTCTTGGTTAGGCAAATACTTATGTGAGTTTATGTTAATAAGGAAGCCTATGTATTGTTTGAGTCCTTTTTTCCAAGCATCAATTTTCTCACAAGGTCGAATTTATCCGCGCTAGGTTAAGCTAGAAAAGAGTCTTCAACAGCTGATGCTGGGTGGTCCTACCAAAATAGTACATTACGCTACAAGGGCGGGAAGGAAGGCATTCTCTCCTCGCGTGTGCGCTTGCGCACCCGAGCCGAAGGCGAGGGTCGCAAACAGGCGGGGATGATGCCTTCCTTTCCGCCCGCGTAGCGTATACTATTTTTTCTCATGAATTCCCTGGAGGAAAGTACATTATTGTCTTCTCACCCTGATCTGAGGGTCTTAAGTGCTACATAACCTCACGCCTGAAACTGCGAGGCTTGTGCGCGTCGCAGTTTCAAGCGGGAGAGAATGTGGCACTTTCGGCCGTGAGAGCAGCGTGGGAAGACAACACTTTTCGACAGAGTATGAGAAAAACTACTTTTTTCTTGTAATGCTCACCGGTAAGCATTTCAGTCGGTGTATAAGAATATTTTAATTTTTCAACTGGCAGTGTATCATATAAATACATAATTGAATAATTTTGTCAATTTTCCATGGATTTGGATGCAACTTGGTGTTGCTAAATCTGAATCTGGCATTAGAATTATAAAATTCAAAACGGCAAAATTGGCGTCTGTCAAATCAACAAAAAATAATTATTTTTTATAAATTTTTTTTTCGTAATTAATATCCTATGGATATTTTTTGAAATGATAAAATAAAACAAATCCAACTAATAATGAGATATTAGACTTAGCATGCATAATTTTTTATTAGGGGTGAAATTTAAAAAAAAAGAGACCCTTTTAATTCCTATTTTTAACCCTTCGAGTATGATTGTATTGGGCAAAAAATCCTTTGAATTCTTATAAGAAACCATGGAAAGCTGGTCACTGGAAATCGAAAAATTTCAACCCCGCCCCCATTTTACGCCGCGCTAGTTAAGAAGTTTATTTGAAATTTTCGCTTTAATTTCAGTTTTTGTTTATGTCTTGTAAAATGTACTTATACAAACAAAAATTTTTTATATTTTTAGAATGCTATTAAAACTGGAAGAGCTTCTCAGTGTACATCATGGTTTAAAAAATCAAGAAAACAAATTTCGAGATAAATGTCATTCAGATTTGAATATGTTTAATTGTATGATTAAAAAAGTGCAGCTTGGAGAACTTCCGGAAACAGCAGAAAAGTTTGTTGAGTGCGAGGAGCAAAGAGAAATCGTCAATCAATTGAGATTACAGTTAGCGAAAAAAAATCGAGCTATTGCCACCTTAACAAGACAACTAGATGATATACCTGGAAGATCAGAACTCACACAATATCAACGACGTTTCTTGGAGTTGTATAATCAAGGTGAATGTATAAATAAAATATAAATTATTATTAGATATTATGTTATGAGGCCAATATTTTTAATTGAGTCATTACATTACTATTTATTGCGGTATAGTTTCAGCTAAACATAAAGAAACAAAACAGTATTATACTTTGTATAATACTTTAGATGATACTAAATTATATTTTAGTAAAGAATTATCACTCCTTAATTCTATACAAGATAACTACACTGAGTAAGTACGAATTCGAGATAAATTACATTTATGTAGATTTTTAATCCGGTATTTGACTTATTATGCAGAGCTATGGCATCTACTAGTGGTAAAGAACAATTCATCAAACAATTTGAACTTATCATTGATGGTGTACAACGGAATAAAATAAAGGTTTATTTCTTATGAAATTTTCGTATTTAAGTATTCTACAATTTAGATTCTTAATTAAGTTTTATTAAATATTACTATTCAGGTAGAAAAACGTTGTGCCGAGGAAAAAAATAGACGAGATACTCTTAGTGTTCAATTAACCACTGTAATGGATCAACAGCGAAAATATGTTGCAGCAGTTAGACAGTTGACGATTGAGTGTCGCAATAATGAAACACTTTTGGCTCGATTACGAGGATCTTAAATATGAAAATTAACTAATAATTATTAAGGGGATGTAGGAGCGAACTTGACTAATGGTGACTCCCAGCTTGCAGCATATTCGTCATTCTTTATGCGAAATTCACTTCTTAAGATTGAAAATTAAGTTTATAAGGATTTATCATGTAAAGAACACGGAATCAAAGCTTTTTTTAATAAACAAAATTTTGAATAATGCAATATTCTTGGAAATGCCAAAGTAACAGTCATTCTACAATTTTCTATGTGAAACGGCATTTTCACCTTGCATCGTATTTCCCATTGTTTGTCTTATCCAAAAATTATTAAATAACGTTTTATGTTTCTAAATATTTCTTATTATAACAAAAATACACGATCGCTGCATTTTTGTGCTTTCTGTTTGTATATTTTTTTTTTCATTTATGATATTGGGTTTTTGATGTTAGAAAAATTTCAACCCCACATATCTTTCCTTAAAAATCTCGTAATACCATCACAGATATCTACATAGAATTATACATTATTTGAATTTATTCGTTAGAATTTAAAAATGTCGCAATCGTTCGATGTTTGTATTGGGTTAACAAACATCGCGAATAACAAAGATAATCAATGGAAATCAAGTATTGATTCAAAGCATTAAAACATACGAATATATTGATAAGTATTTAAAGCTGTTGAATGACGAAAATAAAGTTAACAGACGTCTCTGAACTTTTAATATATCATCACATAAATAAAGTAACAATAAATAATTTTCAGACATTATTGGGATTGAAAATTAATACAAATAACTAAATTTTTAGAGATATTTTACAAAAAAAAAATTTTGATTGTTTAGAAAAAACAAAACATTCACATTTGTTTAGAAAAAATATTTGTTAAGTCGATAAAGTAGATCATTTATGAAAAATCCGATAAAGAGTTATTTTACTGATTTTTGACATTAAATAAGTCTTCAATATTAAAGGCTATAGCGGGATAAGAGGGTCAAAATAGCGCTCACCTGGATTTTTAATTGGAGTTGAAATTGTTTATAATCATTTATTTAGCTATTAGTTTTGGGGTTATGTGCCAAAAATATGAGAAAAATGCTTAAAAAATCGTTTTTTTTTCGAATTTTGAATATGTTTCGGATCGAAAACGCTAATTCGGACACCGTCATTTGAAAGAACGGAAAAAATACACAAAAAATCATTATTTACAAGTTAACCAAAAATTACGTACACAACCTAAAAAATCATTGATAAATTAAAAAATTTTTTTTGAGCTCAATTTGTATTTAAAAAATCTGAAATCAAAGTAGGCTCTTTTCTTACTCAAAAACATATGTTCGTGAATTTGTTCAGATTTTTTTAAAGAAAGGGTCGAACGGAAAAAGATTTTTCGAAAAAACATGTTTTTAGGTTAGGAGACTCAAATCATCACCTAGGGAGCTGAAAATTTGGATAGAGAGGTTTTTAATAATGTATTTTCGAATGGTCAATTCCAAATAAAAATCCAGGTGAGTGCAATATTGATCCTCTTATCCTGTTATAGCCTTTCAATTCATCGGTGAAAAATTAATAATATAGTTATATATAGTTATAGTTCTATTTACCTAAAAGAGACAAATTTATTATGGTTTAGTATGATATAGGAGTCAATTAATATGCTATATAAATTATGGGATTATGTTTGAATGTGAACAATAGTGCAAATATACGATAAGTTATAAAATATAACTGAAATTTCAAACTTCCAACTGCTGCACTTCTGACACAAAGCCTAATGAAATGAACGGCTTAGCACAGCCTCTCTTTTTATAATAAGATAAGAGTTATGAAGATTGTGGTTCCGGACTTCTTGGTCTCCCCTTGTAAATAAAGAAATGTTAAAATTTCAAAGATTTCCACTAGCTAACTTTGTTGTATCCATTGAACATCCGTAATTTCAGGAGTCTTCGATGTCCTCTTGATAGAATGTATTGAAGCATGTGTTCCAGCGCATGCTTCAGCATTTTGATAATTAGATGATAATTATATAAAATCATATAGTTATTTTCTTTAATAAAATATATCTATTACTTTAAGCAAAAAAAATCAGTTATTTCATATGCAAGGAAATAAATAAATTTTAAATATACGATAAAGTAAGGTTGTAACAAATATCTTATAAAAATTTCGGTCAATTATTTTACATAACTAATCGCAAGATTTATCGCGTGACCAAACCATGTCAGTTTATCCAACTTTTTTTGTGCGATTTCTTGTAAAAATCTTCGTCGCAATAACTTTACTGCATAAACTATTTATGTTTCTGTACCCATCTCCTCCTAAGTGCTTTTAAAAAAATATATTGTATTTATGTGACACGGAATTAGCAGTTCGCGTAATCGCCAGTCCCGGTTTCCGCTTACACAAGCTTTTCCCCTCAGTTACTAATAAAATGTGATCGTCAATTTTATAAAATAAAGGGCGGCAGGCAATCACGTATACGCGTAAAAAAAATTAAATTCAAAATTCCACTAAAATTTCCGGCTGAGACTGATATCTCGCGTCGGCGGGGCTCTCACGCACGAACCGCCACGGGATCGCGGCTATCTCTTCTCGTGCGAGCGGCTTCTCGTCATAGGATGCTTTCAACGCGGCGACAACGCCGCGGCGGCAATCCTGGCAAATTTGCCGCCTTGCTAGGTGAGAGGGGCACTACTACCCGTATAGCTCTACGCGGTTTTCTCCACTGGAAAAACGATCACCACATTGTTTGTTCGATCCCCAATACTTACGCGCTCTCTCTCTCAATCTCTTTCTCTCAACCTAATCGCAATTCTCCCCGCTGGAAGAATGTTACCACTACCCTCGAAACGTTTTCGCGTGTTATTTTCGGCACTCCCGCCACTCCCGAGCTACTCACACACACTCTCTTTCTCTCACTCTCTCACACAATCTACAACGCGGCGCGCGATTAAGACTGTGATGCCACGTGACCTCGACGCTTTCCTCGTCCGGCTCGCTTCCTCTCGATGATCCTTGTGTCGTTCAACGCTGCCTCCTTGCAGTGGATCGTCTCACAAAGTCTCGGGGATGGCGGTTGAATATCCTTAATTACTCGCGGTTTGCCATACACGTCCTCTCGACAGCGCGCGCAGGAGAGAACTGATGCCGGCCGGCAGGAGCGCTCTCCCTCTTCAAACGGCCCACTGGCCCGCCCTCATGCGAGCCTCCATTCGACGGGCACGCGCTATTCAAATCGGCTCGCATGTTTGACGTAACTCTCTCGTTTCAATACACTAGAAATCCAGTATGCGCAAGCGCGCGCAATTATTAACATCCTTATTGTGACATAATTTTTTTCAAAATTTTCATTGTGTAAATTGTTTCACAATTTCATTGGAAAGTAGTAATAGAACTTATAAAAAATTTAAAATAAAAATTATAAATATAATTCTTTATATACATAATTTTTCACTTTTACTCCTTGCCTCTGGTTTCCAAGATATATTTTAATAGAATCCCAAGATCGTACTCTAGACGTAGCTACATATAATTGTCCGTGATTAAAGACATCCGTTTGCAGATCGGGAATAATATTATTAAATATTTGACCCTGTGATTTATTAATAGTCATTACAAAGGCTAATTTAATTGGAAATTGTCTTCTTTTAAACGTGAAAGGATATTCATTTTCGGAGTACAATGTAATCCTGTTTATCAAAACAATGCGGCCAGCGTTATCGCTAGTAGAATTTCAGATTTAAGTAAATTGTTCGAAAAATCTATTATTCTTAATCTCGTACCGTTACATAAGCCTTTGTGGATACTTATATTTTTAATAACCATCACAATACAATGTATTCTTAAGCGTAATAAGGAGGTAGACTGGATGGATTTAAGGAATTCAAATATTCTGGCAAAAGGATTTCATTATATTCGCCGTTATTGCAATTATCAATGCTGTCTATGCCATTATATATATGTGCACTTGTTGGATCTAATAAGTCCGTAACTTTTTTGTTAATTTGATCAACATCAATATTTCGAGCTGACAATATAGCACATTTACTCATACCTTTAAATCGATTTTCTTCAATTAATTTACCGAATAAATGGTAAGTTATATTATTATTCCTATCAATAATGCAGTGTTCAGGAAGATTTATGTTGTCATATGCATGATTTAATGTTCCGTTACCTACTTCTAATAAAAATTTTGCAAAATTTACTTCATTTGGTATAACTCTCATATATGTAGTAAGTGTAAACTTTTGAAAATATTTCCATAATTCGCTATATTTAATGCAAAGATTGAGGATTTCAGGTCGAATTACTGTAATTTTAATTGGAAGAAGTTGTCGAAAATTTCCTAGTGTAATAATTTTTCCTCCAAATGGAAAATCATTGTTCATGATATGTCGCAATGGCCGATTTGCAATTTCTAAAGTATACCTTGGAGCCATTAGAGCTTCATCCCAGTTTAATACATCAGCTTCTTTAAGAAATTGACCTTTTTTGGATTGCGCCTTTATGCTTGAGGATGATTCGTGATACATTGGAACTGACAAGCCAAACGTTTTGTGTACTGTCTTTCCATCTGGAAGCAATGTCGTAGCAATTCCAGTGAAAGCCATTGAATATAATTTAACGCTTTTTGAGGTTAATATATTATACGTTGTAGTATAAATAAAAGTTTTTCCCGATCTTTCTGGTCCATCTATATATATGCAATTATTTCTGTCATGACTATTAATATCAACTGCACGAAGAATCGTATCTACAATTTCCTTTTGTTCGTTATTTAATTGCATATATTGCTGTTGACCAAGTTGTGCCATTTGTGGTAAAGTTGTGTCATTAGTAACATTATCATCTGATATATGTTGTTCTACTCTTTGTTCCATGGTAGGAAAATCAGTTAAAGCTCCACCTTCCATGTTTAATATGGTATTAATACGAGTATAAGCTATTTGATGACTAATAGTTATTTCATTTGTTCGTAAAAAATCCTCAGACACAGCATCTTTGAATTGGTTCCATAATTCTTCGGGACGCACAGGTTGACAATGGATCGAAATACGAACAAACAATCGACGAAGTTGTACGGGCATCATCCATACGGTTGCTTCCTTCATAGCTATAATCCATTCTTCATCGTCTTCTATTAATCCCAAAGCTAAACATGCTGCTGTAAATGTAGGTTGTACAACTTGTAACTGTTGAACCACCATTCTTATATTTTTTATGAACAAAATAATTTGGAATGTCTGCATAGAAATACTGTCTGGCTTCTGGATTTTCTAAATTTAGCTTGAAATAATCTAGTAACATACTACTCGAACAATTTAAATTTTCTCAAATACACTGTTCATTGCCAACAATCATAACATATTGTTGATTGGGCAAATGTACTGGCAATTTTATTATAGCATGACTTTTATCTTGTAATACATTACTAAGTATGCGGTAACATATTTCAACAGGTCCGACATATCGAGCCTCTAGAAAATCTTTAAATTCATCGTGGTTAATCAGTCTGTTTTCATTTGATTCACCAATTGTCACAGTGGCTGCGTCATGTCCTTTATAAATATATTTATACAAATATTTAACAGATCTAATAATTATAACTACCTCTACGTTAATATGGCAGTTAAATATTTCTAATAAAGTTGGACAGTATGATACAACCCATCTATTATCAACTACATTGCCATTAGTTTGCTCATATGAAATCTCAGTATTTTCTCTGCGATAATTGGGATATCCATTTTCATCCATATTTGTTTAGCTTAAAAAACGTTTAGGAAATTTTTTAGAATACTTTCAGTACACCTGACACCAATTACCACATGGACCATGTATCATATTTTTTAAAACAATTTCTTGCAATATAGGTTTTTGTACAACAAGAGTTTCAGCAGAAATAAATTTATCAACAACTTCTGGAGTAGTAATCTTAAAACCATGTGCTAAAGTAATTAATAAGTGCATATGTGGTAAACCTCTTTTTTTTAAAATTCAATCACGTATACACATGCTGAAACTTCGCCAAAAAATTTTTTTTTAATGATTAAATCGAGTAAACGTTCTTTTTGAAAGTGAAATACTCTTACAACTATATCAGATCTATCAGAAGTCTGTTGATGTGGTAAAAGATGTTCTACTATTTCTGGCCATCTTGGATTACACGTCATTGTAAGAAAAATATCAGGTTTACCTTTGCGATTGATTATGACCATGCATATTGATAACATTGTTGCATGTGGCGAGGAGAACCAATGAATGTTGATGGAAGAATTATTGTTTTTCCAACTTGTCCATTTATATCATTAGCAGAACGTTCCATATAATCATGCAATCCTTGATACGTATCAGCCTTAATTTCTTTTTGATGAGTTTTACAATTGTTGAGGTGTGGATAAGTTGTGGTAAAACGGATTAATAATTGACTAAAACTCTTTAATACAAAACAGTATTTATTAAAACTATCTATATTAGCCGTTGCCTATACGTGTACCTACACCGAGGTCTTAACAGCAAGAAAGCAAGTACGATACGCAGTAAGTCGCTCTCACCTTCCGCTACTGTACCCATAAACAAAGTAGTGGTGGTCATGTATGTATGTATTACAGCTAGTATACATCGGTATATAGTCAAGCTTATATATTTGTAATATCCAACACACCTCCTTAACTTTATAATCTTGACTTTTACATATCGATTTTCTTATGTTACATTTAGCATTTTTCTAAATTTTTCGAACTTTTCTTTACATAAAGCTTTTGTAAATATATCCGCAATATTTACATTTGTATCGACTTTTACAATTTCAACTTCCTTTTTTACACACTCTCATGCACAAAATGATAATGTATTTCCACATGTTTCGAATTCTTTGTAAAGTTTCCACAATTTTCTATATTAATCACGCCTGTATTATCCTCATAAACTTTAATTGGATTAATTACTTTTACATCAAAAATATTTATCAACTCTTTTACAAACTTTAGTTCGCTCACAGCTTCTGATAAAGCTACATACTCTGCATTAGTCGACGTTTTTGTCACACATTTTTGTTTTCGCGATTTCCATTCAATCACATTACCAAACACTCTAATCACAAAACCGGATGTGGACTTTCTATCAATATTATCGCTAGCCCAATCTGCGTCTACGTAACAATCAATTAAATCTCATTTTTCATTTCTTTTATATTTTAAATTTAATCCTCTCGTCGTATACAAATACTTTAATATTCGCAACGCATATTTCCAGTATATTTCTGTATAGCAGTTTTGAAACCTACTTAAATAATTAACGCTAGCACTAGTATCTGGTCGAGTGCCAGAACTTATATATAATAAAGCACCAATTATATTTCTATATTTTATATTTGTTTCACATTCATCAGATCTTTCAATTTTTAAATTAGTTTCCATGGGAATATTATGTACCTTATTGTCTTTTATTTGAAATTTAGTTGCTAAAGTTTCTATATAATTTTCTTGATTTAAATCTATTTTATCATTTTTATAACTATAAAAATTAAGTATAACTATACTTAATTTTAATTCCAAGATATTCTTTTATTTCTCCTAAATCTTTCATTTTGAATCTCTTAATTAATAACTTTTTTTACATTTTGTATTAATTCCTTGTTTTTACTTCATATTAATAAATCATAAACATATACAAGGTATAAGGTACTATTTTAATCGCCCACCCTCAGAAATTGGCAGAAGATGTTCTCGGAGCAAAAAATTATAAATACAAAGTTTTAGGAAGGGGGCCACCTACTGGTACCAACGACTTCGACCTTGACCGCAATTCTTTTTAATGGAAACCGCTATGTTTGACCCCAGAAATGGAAATGGAGATACGTACTCTCACAAATTTTCTGCATTTTCCATTTCTGGGGTCAAAAATAGCGGTTTCCGCTTAAAAAGAAACCACTTTCATACCCTTTTGGTTGACTGACATATACTTCTGTAGTTACTTTACCATTTAAGAATGCAGTTTCTACATCCATTTGTTCTATTCTGAGCCCATATTCACAACAAAATGAAAATAAAATTTTTAATGTTTGATTTTTTGCTAAAGCAGAATATATGTCGTCAACTACATCAGTTTGCTGAAAACCTCTTACAACTAATCTAACCTTATATGTATTATCTGACTTTTTCGTATACACCCATTTGACACCTAGAACCCTTTTATTTTCTACTCTATCAAATAGCTTCCACGTTTTATTTTTCTCAATCCATTCGATTTCTTCATTCATGGCTTCTTGCCAATTTTTACTATCTTTGCCATTAATCGCCTCCTCAAATGTACATGGTATATTTGCATCAATATAATTTATATGAATACAATGTGTTACAGGATTTCCGTATCGACTTACACGACTTTTCTTTCTTTCAGATTTTCGCGGTACTGTTAGTCTTTCACTGTTGTCGTTATTATTTACATTATCATTATCTACACTAATGAGATCGGTTAAACCTCCTCTACTCTCCCCGAGGATCGAAATAGATGGAGAAGCATATTCAGAATCGCTTTCGGTTAATTCATCCAAATCAACGATTACGTTTTTTTCAGAATCATTATTCTCATTTTCTAAACAGATTAATTTTATACTTCCTTCTATGAAATCTACGTGTCTTGCCGTAATTACTTTATTATTGACTAGTACTTTATAACTGTTTTCCATGTACCCTACTAATACACCTAGATGTGCTTTGTCATCCCATTTACCTTTCCTTAGAGTCTCCAGAATTCTCACAAAAACTCTACTTCCGTAAATTTTTAAATTTTTAACATTTGACTTGATCCCGAAAAATATTTCATAATAAGGAGTTTTATTCTCTGATGTATTTGCAATTGTCCTATTTTTTAAGTAAGCTACCGTTTTCATTATTTCCGGCCAAAATCTATGAATTTTTGCTTCCCTCATTAAGTATCTACCCATATCCATTGCTGATCTATTATATCTCTCCGCTACACCATTCAGTTCATCAACGTAGGGTGGACACGTTAACAATTCTATTCCCTTTGATTTTACAAATTCATAAATTTCGCGATTTAAGTACTCGTTTCCGTTATCGCATTGTACCTTTTTGATTCTTTTATTTAATTTATTTTCGACTAAAGGGTACCTCACGTTAAGATAGGCAACATCTCACTGTTAATGAAAGTAAAAAATGACAGTGATTTCATGTAAGTATACTAAAAAAAGAATTTTCTACGATTTTTCTGGGGACCTATCCCCCCCCCCCCCTATGCCAGTGAGGCCCAAAAAACGCATTTTTCGGACTTTATTTTTTTTCTCCAGTTCCTTGATGTCAAAAATTCCGAAAAAAATATGTGGGTATAGCTTATGAACAATATTTTTTAGCTTCAGGGGCATTTAATACCTAACTTAAAAAAAATAAAAAAGAATTAAAATTCATTTTTTCTTAATTTATTTTATATCTACAGGACTAAATACACTGGAAAATTGTATATTTTAATGTTTTCTTTGTACTAGAATTTTTCAGATTTTTCGGAATGGTGGGCTGTACTCAAATGCGAAAAACCCCATTTTCGGTCATTTTTTGGGTCTCTTATGGGCCTTAAATAATTGGTAGGGCCTTTACTGACTCTGAAATAAAGAGATATATTACTTTTGGACATACATTGTAAATATTTAATACATTCCGGTTCGGCTGATGTGTTTTTGAGTACCAAATCTGTCAGAACCCAATGAAAACACGCCACTTTTTGTATAAAAGTGCGTATTATTTGTGATTTTCTTGATTTTTGGTTAGATTATCTACGTTTTTTTGCATATGATCTGTAAATATAATTAAAGATAATAAAAAATTGTTTATTACTACATATATTTTACAGAAATCGTGTGCTTGATAAAATATATACATTTTCATATAAATTATACGAAAGTCGAACAATGTCGTAAGTATCTAAGCTGGTCGAATAATCTTTGATAAGTGTGCATGAGACAGGTATAAAACTATGGCAGCTATGTGCGAGCAACATCCTATAGTTCTGTTATCATTAGCGCAGTTACAGCAATAACGTCTTATACCGTTGAATCCCACGCTGTTAGGTTGATATTGTAAATATGATTTGTACACTTTGCTGTTGATATGACGTGAATGGACTTCGAACCTGATTATATCGTGTGCATCGATTCCAAAGTATTCAGGTAACACGTCAACACGTTAAGGCTTGCGTGATGTTGCGATTTTCAGAGTTTCGCATGGTTGTCATCTTACTTTGAAGAAAAAGAATGTTTTCCCACGAGAGCCCTGTAAGAGCTTTCACTCGATCCTCAGAAATTCCGCATTCAGCGATTTGTCCATAGAGACTAGTAGTTGATTCATTTGATAACTAGTCCAAAAACTTGAATACTTCCGTTACTTCGATTGAAGCTTCATTTGCAAACGTAATTATATTCTGTACTTTCTTGTTGTAGAATCGGTTTTTAATTAAATGTTTACCACAACGCCTATTTTTTCTAGGAATAAAAATTCTTCTAGCAACAAAAACTTGCATTCTCGCTTCAAATGGAACATCCTGAATATCAGTTTGTGATTTATATAGGAAGCAATACATACGACTGATGCATACTCTATCAAAAGACAATTCAATCATTTCAACTTCAATTTTAGCAAATTCAACAAATTCTTCACTGGAAGATTGCGTCGGTACATTAGGGGTGGACAGCTGGCTATCTGTCTGCTCCGAACTATCACTATGTTGTACTAATGAAGGAATACTGACTGGTTCAGTCACAACCATTTCTTCAGATTGCATTCCTTATCGTGGTATATTATTTAATTGTGCATTAGATGACGAAGACGATGTATTACCTTGAGATTTTTTAGATTTATTAAAGAGAGAATTCTGATGTTTCAGTTGAGTGCGGCATTTAGCGCAAATGATATCACCAACTTGTACGTAAAATTGAAAATCTTCATACATTTTTATCGCATGGTCGCGTGTATCAATAGATTTTGAAAGACCAGTCATTTTACGCATAAAAGTATTTTTTTTTTTTTTTTTTTTTTTTTTTATCCGTGGAGTTGGAGAATGCGTTTTACGCACCTTGGGGGAGGCATACGGGCCTCAAT
>JAWWEQ010000020.1:14441-34180 GCA_035583055.1 Torymus tubicola
AATTGTATTTAATAAACATTCATTAAAATAATGGTGAATTATTATTTGCGAGTGTAATCGTGTGCGTGTCCTGTGTCATCACTGCCCCATTTCCTTTCGCGTCATACAACTATAGGTATCCAGGAGCTGGAGGATCAGCGATGGTGATTACAGCGGAGAAGGGTTGCTAATTCTGAACCCCCTTTTCGAGAGCGGAGTCTCTGGCCGAGTAGAGGTAGTGACAGGGTGACGGCTAGGTCATCGAGAGAGTTTTGGCCACGATTAGCAAGTCACTACGTCACAGCTGGCACACGCATTCAAAAAATTGCAGTAAGGGTTTGAAAGGTGCAACTTGCGACAAAGTCCTCGCAAAAAAGGGGAAAATGGCCAGCTACATGGCATGGCGGGCTTTTCAATCAACCTAAAATATTTCTTAGTGTACTAAAAGCCGTCCCGCATAATGTAGGCTTTGTTTTGAGTCGGCACACGCATTCAGAAAATTGCCGGCAATGTGTGAAAGATGCGTCTCGTAGCAAAGTGCTGGAAAAACGGCGGAAAATCGCCAGCCACTTGCTCTGGCGGGCTTTTCAGCTATCGGGATAAATTTCAACTTAGTAGTATAAATCGTCCCTAATAAGCTTGGCTTGGTTTTAGTCGGCACATGCATTCGAAAAATTGCAGTACGAGCTTGAACGGTGCCACCCGCGGCAAAGCGCATTAAAAACGGTGGAAAATCGCCAGCCACTTGCCCTGGTAGGCTTTTCAATCAACGGAAAATATTTCTTAAGGTACTAAAAAGCATCCCAAATAATGTAGGCTTGGTTTCGAGTCGGCACACGCAGTCAAAAAATTTCAGTAAATGTGTGAAAGGTGCGTCTCGTAGCAAAGTGCTGGAAAAACGGCGGAAAATCGCCAGCCCCTTGCCCTGACGGGCTTTTCAGCCATGGGGATATTTTTACTTATTGTAAAAATCGTCCCGAATAAGCTAGACTTGGTGTTGTGTCGGCACACGCATTCAGAAAATTGCCGTAAGAGTTTGAACGATGCCACTCGCGGCAAAGCGCTGGAAAAACGGCGGGAAATTGCATACAGTCTAACTTTGTGAACTGTATAATATTGGGATAACAGTTCGACTGTTTTTTGTTCTATATAAAGTAGTCTAAACCCTTTTTTAGTGAAATTGAAAAAATTTCAAGGCCGTGGCCCCCGGGCACCCCTATTCGACCCTGGAAGCGGCTCCAAATGTGATTCGTTTATTTATAATTATAGAGATAGTCAATATATTATAATGAAAGTGTATATAACATGATTAAAATAACTTTTTATTCAGCACTGTTTTGACTAGGGAAATCATGAAAGAACCACCTTAAACCGATAATGCGTTTTCGCTATTATTTACAATGAACTGATATTGGTGACACTGATAAAATGTTCTTAAATTAAATGCACTTTTAATATTTCATCAGATTCAAGTTTTTTGTAGATGAAACGTCTTTTACCGTAAGAGAATTAATTTTAATAAATTATCCAAGAAGTTTTATGAACTACCATAAAATTTCAATAATTCGTATATGACTGATTCTTGATAAACTTTACATTAAATTTAGTATAAAAAACAATTTTAACAGTGTGGTTGCTTTCTAAACGATATCTACGTTAATTAATAATTTTCATATAATTTTAATAATTATTTTAAATAATTGTATTTAAATAATTGTCGTTTTGTAAAATTGAATAATTATTGTTCAATGAGAAAGAGAGGGAAAAAAATAATGTCTTCGCAGCCCACTCAACTATAGGTGACTATACGTCACGCGCGTTGTCCACCGTCGGCATACGAATTCCCGTGCGATCAGCTGTTAGCTGGTATCCTCGTTGGCTCTTAGTTGCGTCGCGTTTACGCCGATATCAGATTTGCTATAGCAAGATCGCACGTATTTTAGAATAAACGTTTAATTATTCTAATTCGTTTCTTAAAAAACAATCAAGGAAAAGGTAAAAAAAATAAAAGAAATAAGTTATCCTTTTTATTTTAAAGAAATTCATTCTTCTTAAGTTATGTATAAGTGAAATTTTATTTTGTTCTTTTGCGTTAAAGCTTTTTCAAAAATTTGTTTATTTACGTGTTTATTGCGAAATCGCAATGGAATAGAGTCTGTTTATCGTTATTCTAGGTATGTAGAATAAGTACGTGTATTTAATATAATATTTGTATATTATATGTACTAGGAGGTCTTCGCCCCCTACTCGCTCCGCTCGCACACCCCCACATTTGACTTGATGTTAAATTTAAGTAATATTTTCATCAATTTTTAAGTTTGAATTTTCAAAGTGGAGTTATAATTGTTTTCAAATCAATTAAATGAGCATTTTTTTAAGTAGTAAAATGCATAGTTTTGGAGTTAATTTTCTTTCCTTTAAAAACATATACTTGTAATTAGGAGTTATTGGTAATATTCAAGAAAATGTGAAGAAAAAGTAATACAAAAAGCACATCGGTTTAAAATTTATTTATTTTCTTTATTTCGTTTGAAAAAAACTAATATAATTTCAATGGTTTCGAAAATTTTATAGTGACAGTATATAAAGAAGCAGCGGCAATCAATTACTTATATTAATAGCTAAATAGGTTTATGCAGCCCTTTCCAATGTATCAACCAATGAGATTATTCCGTTAGTATTATGGAGCCTGGGCTCCATAAAAGGTGTGTGTAAAACAGAGACAGCGCTATAGGAAAAATACACGACGAGCTTCATAAACATACCTAAGTAAAATAGAAGTAAAAACTCAGCGCGTACAACAGTAGCTCAATCGTGGTGAGGAAAACTGTCGTTATTGCCTCCAGAATAAACCCGATAATATTATAATGATCGCAGTAAGTGGTCGACAATGTGCTTGTAGTAGACCCGACTGAAAAATCTCACGTACGATCTCATTTGAACTGTTATCTGAAGTTGGAGAGGACGGTAGGGAGGACGGTGGAGAGGACAGTGGAGGGGACTGTGGAGGGGACAGTGGAGAGGGCGGTGGAGGGGCTACGTCTATATAATATAGGAAAGATATATGAAGCATCAATGACTCCAGAAAAAGCTTTAGAAATAGTAGATCAAATTTTAAGAGACGTTTGTTACACCGATGTTCCGTTTGGTGGAAAATTAATACTATTAGGAGGCGAATTTAGACAAATTCTTCCAGTTTTAAAACACGGCTATAGAAATAATATAGTAGAAGAAATAATTAAATTTTCAAATTTATGGTCCTGTTTTCAGAGTTTAAAATTAACAGAAAATATTCGTTCGAATGATAAAAAATTGCTTCTATGCTATTAGATTTAGATGAAGGAAAAATTAATAAGTTTGAGATACCAGATCAATGGAACACAGATAACATTTATAATACAATTTATAAGGCAATTAATGTAAATTCTTCTCTTGATCGCGTTATTTTAACACCACATAATGAAGATACGACAATTATAAATAACATAGTTTTAAATTTATTAAATGGTAAAACATATACCTATTATAGTATAGATTACACTACACACAAAGGAGTTGACCAATCAGATGAAAATATTCACTCAATAGAAATTTTTTTTTTTATTTAAGCTTTCAAGTCCTATTTCGGCTTATACAGCTGTCAAAAATTGTTTACAATATTGATATACATAAATAAAAAATATAGAATGTTTTGCGTGTGCCTCGCTTTAAATCAATAGGTTGCATTTTTCGAGAAATTTACAGATATATTTGCATACTTCAATATTGAGTTCCGTGAATATATTTTCAATATTAAGAGGTAATGGTGCTTGGGTTTGTGTTAGCCCAAGCTGGGCTTTTTTTTTCTAGCACGGATTCGATTTTGCCGCTTCTTTGTAAATTTTCTGGAGTATGCGACGGGTGGATTTTGACCCATTTGTTTTTTTAAAATTTTACACTTTTGCCAAACAGTTTGGATCGGACCTAAAATCTATAGTTACTGCAAAGCGTTTAAAATATTCCTTTTTTCTGTTTTGAAAGTTTTTGTAGCGATTGCATGAGCTCTCTTGTATTCAATCAAATCGGATAGGCACTAATTACTATCTTCCCATTTGAGATAGGCGTCTTTACGACTTTTTTTGACCTTGTTACATAGTTCATTCCACCATAGAGCTGGGTTTTTGACAGATTATTTTTTACCGTTTATTCGTGGTTTGCATTAGTTACTATGTTCATAAAAAAGTCGTGTTTGCTGCTCGGAGTGAGGTTTATGTAATTATTTTCCAAAATTTATGATATGTCCCGCCGAGCTCCATGTTGACATGTTTCCAATTTGTTCGAATAGTTTTGACTTTAAAGGTTTTTCTGATGTAAATATTTTTTTGAATTTGTACATCAGCAAAGATAGGAAAGTGGTCGGATCCATACGTTTCGTCTAGAGCGGAGACGTTAATTTTGTCAGAGATTTTCATAGTTGAAATGATAAAGTCAAGGTTAGATTTCGTGGCGCTGTTTATATTTACATACGTGTTTGTGTTGTAGTTGTGAACGAGCAGTCATGACTGTTAATACTATCCGAAAATCTAGTGCCGTTTGTATCTGTGTTTATACAATTCCACGATTGGCTATGTGCAATAAAGTCTCTCACTAAAATAGATTGGTTATTATTATCAATGTTATTAACAATCATGTCCCATTGCATTTGAGCGAGCATAAAACCTGGCGTTTTATAACAGGCAATAATTTCGACGGGGGGGGGGGGTTGTGTTTGAAACTTTAATGTCGCACATTTCTACGGATATATCGGGAGTTATTAAATTTTTTAATTCTACGTAGACTATATTTTTCCGAATGAGCATTAAAATACCACCTACGCGAGAATGTTGCCGGTCCTTCCGTAGAGTGGTGAAACCAGGATCTTCCTTTCTTGATCCTTATCCGTAGACAGCCATGTTTCGACACATATAAAGATATCCAAATTAGGGAGAAGTAATGGCAGCTCTTGAATGCGCTTATTTAGACTTCGGGCGTTCCAAAAAAGCAGTTTGAGCAAGTTATACGTTCTTATATTTTTGTCCGCCATTTAAATTTTGTTTTTAATTGAAGTTTAAAAATATATGAAATTTGCTTGAGCATGTATTTTGACTGTCTCATCTTGAGAGCTGATAGATTCGTCGGTATCGTAATTATTTTCTTTTGTCTTGTTTAAATGTTTTATTATTTTGTTAATACGTCTTTTGAGATTTTTATTTTGAGAGATGTCGTGAATGTCTAGAAGCATAGAACAGAGAGAAGCTTTGTTCGAAGTATAATTGGCTGCTAACTCTCTGACGTTTCTGTTGCCATAGCATTCATGAAGAAATTTTGCAGTGTTCTCTATGCTTAAAGGATATGTTTTTGCATTTTCCAGGAATAGAGATTTGGCTCGTTAGCAATGTCCGTAATTTCGTTTTTTTCGGCAGGTTTGTTCTTTTTGAGCTTATCTTTTATATTTTGTTCCAAACTATTAGAAGAGTCTGAGGCAGGTGCTCTTTTACAGCCAATAGGAGGAGGCATGAAAGTCGGATGTTGATTTTGCAGTTTCTGAGTATTAACGACTGTTGGAATTCCACTTACTTCCATGTATCTTGTGTGTTCTTATTGTTTGCATTCTCTTCAAGACTGTTCGGGCAATGTTTGTCGATGTGACCTTCCATTTTGCACACGAAACACTTTAATTGAGAGTACTCGGGTATATGTAATAAGTAATTTCTTTATATGAAATTGTTATTAGATCGGGCAGTTTGTCGACATCTTGAGGATCAATGTAGGTTTGCCGTCTGGAGTTTAGGACGTGGGTAAAACCTTCTTCTGTGAGAGATGCCTTCAGAGTAACTATGGGCGCATTGCGCTTTATTCCTAACGAATCTATTATATCTTCGAGTATACTGTGTGGGATTACAGGCGTTACTGCTTATTGATTAGAGGTCTTATTGTTGTCTGAATGTCTCAGATCTGTATGAGTTTGTGCGTATTAGTCAATTGTTCAACGATTTCTTTACTCGAAAGGTATAAACATACTCGATTGTTTGAGATTCTTGTAGCGTACAAAATATTCTTTTTTCCCCTGTGTTTGCCACTGCACTTATGTAATCTGTTAAAGTTAATCCATCCACTCAATCAATAATCAATCCTTCTTCTTGTTTAGGAAATTCGTTCTGGGCTACAGCAGCATAACTGGCACTTCTTATACTTTTTACTTCAAATGAAAAAATTTTTGAGACACTTTGGGGCATTTGACTATTTTCCGTAGGAGTCATGGTTAAATCACGGATGTGATTTTGCACTCGTGAGAATGCCGAAATTTAAGGGCTTGTAAGACCCTGTATGGTGATAGACACGCGAGATTAGCGTTCACGTAATACGCGGAGCGAGAGTAAACACACGTGTTGTCACTTCGAAGGCTGAACTCCGAATCATCCTGGAGAAATGCTAAATAGTGTTACAGAAGGTTTACCACCACATGAATTAAAATTAAAAGTAAATTCTATTGTTATGTTAATTAGAAACTTAAGTATAGCAGATGGTATGTGTAACGGTACACGATTAAAAATAACTGGCTTATACAATCATAACATTAGAGCAGAAATAATTACAGGAGGAAGAATTAGTAAAGAAGTATTTATATCGTGTATAACTTTAAATACAGGAGATTCAACTACATTCCTATTTACCTTATTCAGAAAACAGTTACCAATAGTCTTAGCTTTTGCTATAACTATAAACAAATCTCAAGGTCAAAGTTTTAATTGTATAGGTATTTTTATGAGGAGACTATTATTTACTCATGGCCAATTATATGTAGCTTTGTCTCGGTGTAGAAATTCAAACAATATTTTTATTCGAACCGAATTAGAAAATTCCACTGCAGAAAATATGGTTTGAAAAGAAATTTTCAACCTTTAATACAAATACTTATATAAATTTTATAGTTACTTGTTGTATTATTTCGTGTCAATAGCCTATTACGGTTTTTATATTAAAATTAGATACAGCTGAAGGAAGTGGGAGTTTAGTAGGCATAGTCGCTCCAGGATCATCGATGCTAGGTTGTTTACAACGGAATCGAAAAGACTGGATCGACGGAGCCCTACACACGGGGTCGGTGCGGGGCCCGCATGCCCCCCCCCCCCCCAGGTGCAGTTATACATTCTCAAATTCATCAGATAAAAAAAACAATAAAATAAAACGTATGAATTAAAACCAAATGTTCAAAACAACATATAGTGATAGAGGCAGGTGGTGGGGCACGTGGCGGGCAAGTGGTGGGGGTGGTGGGGCATGGTGGAGCTCTTGACAATTTCAAAATAATGTAAATTTTGAAGGAATTTTTGGTTAAAAAGTGGTGGGGGCTGGTGGGGCACGTGGTGGGACAAAAGTTTCACTACAACTATATAATATTGGGAGATGTATATATATATATATATATACTAGGGGGACACCCCCTACTCGCTCCGATCGTCAATTTGTGTTCATTTATCGTGTGCTATCTTTCCCACATTATCCAAGAGGTAAATAGATGGATGCGTTTTTTAAGCACGACCGCTACTCGGGAGAGCCTTATAATTTCATCGTAGCGAAAATTTTCATACTTCAAAAAGTAACAATTTATTGTGTAAAAAGTATTTTCCACCCAAAATGAGTGCGTTTTAAGGATTTTCTGTGATGTATTGATTATCTCAACGAATTTTTGACCGATTTTATCGAGCTTCTGGGAAAATACTCCTCTAATTATACCTAAATTATGCTTTTAAAATGGAAAAGATTAGTGAAAAAATTTTCAAACGCGAGGACAAAGAAATATTTCGAAAAATCGATTTTTCAGCTTAATTTCTAGAAAAATTAATTTTAAGCAAATATTTACTAGCTTATCTGCTAAAATTAATTAAGAGACACCTTTTTCTGTTGGAAGTTTTTTTGCTACAAGCAATATTTACCAACCCAAATGCTAAGAAAAACGCAAAAAAGGTAAAAAAATGGATGATTTTCGGCTATGACTCGACAGGATTTGATTTTACACATAAATGTTCAACACAAAAGTAGTAGATAATAATAAATGGACGATTTTTGTCTCCAACTCCACAGGATTTGATTTTACATATAAATATTGAACACAAAAATTGTAGAAAATAATAAAACAAAACTTTTTCCTATTTAACATTATCATGTAAAATTAATTCCTAACGAGTTACACTTACAAAAACGCTTTTAAATGCTTACATATACATAAAATGGATGATTTTCAGTTTTCATTTAAAAGACTTGATATAGTTCAATAATAAAAAAATGTTTGATTTGGTTTAATACGCAAAAGTTACAAAAAACATTGAAACAAATCTTTTTTTTCAATTAACATTTTTATCTACAATCAATTCCTGAGTTAAACATATAAAAACTAACTTAAATCCCTAAATATACTTAAAATGGTCGATATTCCACTATAATTTTACAGAATTTTGGTTAACATAAAAAAGTAAAATGTAATAGTTTTAAAATATAATAAAACAAAACTTTTTAACATTGACAATTAATTCCTGACAAGCTACTATAAAAACTAATTTTAATGTCCAAATATACAATAGTTGATTTTCAACTATAACTTGACATCTTATCTTAGAAAAAACAGGAAAAAACAACAAGCACAAGATCCTCACATGCATCAGAGGAGCTGGTATGATCACCCAGCACATGTACTTTCATCGATGTAGCACTTAAAACACGCGCACGCTCGAAGGCCGGTCGATACAGCGTCAATAAGTGTTGCGTGGTCGCGCCGCGTACGTAGGCGAATGAGAGAGAAAGGGAGAGAGAGAGAGACATAGTCACTACTCCAGAATCTGTACTACAAATCTGTGCTACTACAGAAAATTCTTATATGCACTAGATCAGCTACTATAACATCTCAGCAGACAGCACACGTATTTCTATCGTTCCTCGCGCGCCGATCGACACGGCATCGAAAACCGTTTGCGCTATACTATGCACATATATGGGAGCGCGCGCGAGAGAGAGACCGCGACTAAACGTTGGCCAGGGGAGTGAGAGGGGAAGCCCCACAGTCGGTGACTAACATACTTCTTTATTTTTAAATAGAATCAGTACTTCTATTTAATTTTAACGTTAATTTAAAATAAAGAATAAATGTGTGAAAATGATTTTAAAATGTATGTAAGTTTGTATGTTTGTATGTTTGTATGTAATCGAGTTTCTAGATTAATTGTCGGAAAATTGAACGAATCTCGTCGGTTTTTTTTAAATTTTATATGATATAAGAATATAAAAAGATCTACTCAATTTTTATGTTTTATTTATTTATTTATTTTTCTAAAAATAAAAATTACCGAAAATTATCGTTTTTCGTAGGAACGCGACTTTAAATATTTAAAATTGATGAAAATAGATGATTTTTCGCTCTTATCAGAATTTCATTTTACATAAAATTGATATAGGTAGAAAATATGTGGGTGTAATCAAAATAAAACTTTTTACTATTTAACATGCTGATATAAAATTGATTTCTTGCAACTTAACTTATAAAAAGGATTTGAAATGTCAATTTCTTTACATACAAAATTAAAAAAATTAGGAGCGAAACACGCAGGGGTTACAGTTTAGTGGTATATAGGTCTAATCCAGATTGAAAAATATAGGCAATTTTGATTTTGCTACTGTATAAAATCTCTTATAATACCATGTAAACAATTTTTCTCTTATTTTATACCTATATTATGTAAATTATTGTGTGGCTTTATAAGAATACATTCACGATTAACATTTTGATTTGAAATTCATACTGAAATAAATTTTATGTATAATTCTCATTTAGCTATTAATTAAGATGGCTTATAACATCATTTGAACAATTTCTCCTTTATTTTGTACTGTTATAAGATTACATTTACGTTAAAAAGTTTATTTTAAAATCTTTTATTTGATTTATTTTTATTGTAGTATGTATCAAATCGAAACTTAAATTTAATTTTCAATTTAGCTATTGAGTTAACATCTTATAAGCTCTTATAACTGTAACAGTTTTTTCAGTTCCTGATTTTCGATATGCTGGACACCGGAAAAACTATTAACAAATGTTGAGTTCGCTAGAAGAACTCAACTTTATTAGCGTTGTATCGGGACGCAACGCCGTGACCTACCGCGCTAGATACGGCCCAGCTCTCGCATGAGCGCTTTGACGAAGCGGTCCACGTCGAAGCTTTGCTCGCTCGTGAACGCGCCGTGCAATCCCACGGCGGCCGAGATCTGCTGACCTTCTTCTGCCGGGCCGGAGATTGCTGGCACTGTTGGCTTAGTCGCTCCAGCCGACGACCAATAGGGCTATGTCGTTGGTCGTTTCAGCGTCCGGCTGTCGTCTTCTTCGGGGCCACTTGCGTATGTGGACAGCCCCGGTGGAGTTGTTCAGGAGATGGGCACGTCCAGCACAATTTCCTGGCTGGACTCGGCGGTGAGGAGTTATCATCCTCGGCGAAGCCTGTGACGATGGGTACATCTTAATCTTTTGGCGACTTCGTGTCGAGGTCGTCGAATTTGAGCGATTCGACTTTTTGTCACGACGTCGAACGCGCACCGTCGTCCAAGGATCCATATCCGTCATTGGATTTAAAATGGACCCACGCCCACTGCTCTCACGCGGACCAGTTGTGTTTTAGCGACGCTTAGGAGTCGAATTTGCTGCCATCCTCTGATTGACTCCTTTTTTGGTGGGCATAACTCGTGGCTTCGTGTTCTGAATCGACTTGAATATAGATCGATCCAGATTACACTGCCGAGGATGCTTCTTCGCCGGATCTTCGTTTTTTCTGGCTTTTATCGCTTTAGCCCTTGACGAAGATGAAGCTTTTAACGACTGTAATTGCACGCAAAGCTGGCCAAGCTCGTCGTGCAGACGTCTCACTTCCTCGCTGAGACGTCGAAATTTCTCCTCATCCTCCCGCTGTGTTCGGTTACGTGGGCACTTGTCCGTGCAGCAGCACTCCTTCGATTATATAGAATCGGTGGAGTGTGACGTAACCGAAACATTTTCCACGTCTTCGCTGCTTCTTGGAAGTCTCGATGGATCTTCGGTTAAAGAAATCTGAGGAGTTTCCGTACAGCTGTCCGACGCCCTAGAATTCGACAAGCTGAACGCTGCCGGGCGTTTCTGACGGAGAATAGCTTGGAGGATCTCCCCTCCCCCAGGCTGTACGTACTCCCCCGTGCGAAGCACTTGGGCTGTCGACAATGCCGTCCGGTGCCCTCAGGCTCTCTGTGTAGGACCAACGACGCGTTGTCCCAGAGTTCTCGGACTGGGGAAAACTGCCAAAATGTATGTATTCCCCGGCAGTGCCCGCCCTGTCGTCACCTTGTTGACTGGATGGCGCGGTTGCATCTGGCGCCATAAATATATTAACTTTTTCCTGAATCCGCCTGCTACCTATGTTATCCGTGTAGCATGTATATTTGGACTCTCTGGACTGGGGAGAGATTCGAAAATCTCTCTTCTCCCACGTTGTCCCAGGACTTTTAAGTCCGCACTGGATGCTTTGTATGATGTATTGCTGCATCGATACCATCAAATTATTATTAACCGCTTTATTTTTATTAAGCTGATTGAACAGGCCAAATATCGAGGAGGCGGCATCTTCGTTCACGTTTCGAGTTGCACTGAGGCATACAGAGGTAACATAGTTATTTCTCTGTTCTAGTCTCTTTGTGAACAGCGCCGTTTTGCTTTCACATGCATCTTGTGGGAAGCAGGCTGGGTTATAATGACCCATCAGCCACTGCGTGATGGGCCTTGAATCCTCCTCGAAGTATCCAGTGATGATTAAATCTAGATCTGCATTGACCTCTGTTGCAGCCGTACAGTCGAGCTCTAGATTTCGGCGCCAGGGCTCCAACCTCTGCTCTATGTCCTCTTGGCTCCAATATACTGCTGCCATCTTGGAACTCTAGATATATAAAATGTGGTGACGAATTGTGTGTGTATGCGCAACTAACTGCAGAGATTCTCTCTCCAGTTGGCCGTCCCTTACGCAAAATACAATGTTCGATTCCTAACTACCACACACAATTGTCCCGGGCTGCTCGAGAATGACGTATCTTGATGCAGCTAGCGAGTGCGTTAAGGCGGAGAGAATCAGCGCGACGTATTTCGCGAAAAATGTTCAGCTTTCGATCTAGAGGGTAAAAAAAATATTAAAAATATATTTTTTGAGCATGATTTGACGCTCGCGCTGGTGCATTTGACATGAAACGCCTCATCTCTTCTTTGCGCTTTTACACGCTGATAAAGCAACATATAATTGACTATGTGAGAAATGTTTTTTGATGTATAATCCTACATAATCAAAACTTTATCCCTGAGATTTATTAATGGTCATGCAAAATGCTAATGTTAGTGGAAACTGTTTCTTATAAAGAATAAAACGCAATGAAAAACATTCTCCTGTATTTAATGTGATTCTTGAAATAAAAACTTTATTACAGACTTTTTCTCCTGTTAATATTTCGGCTTCAATATTGTACTTAAATAATTTGATTATTTTAAGTCTAATACCGTTACACAAACCTTCATATACACTCAAATTTCGAATTAACATAACAATAGCATTATTTTGTAAACCTATCATCGAACATTTCTTTACTGATTGAAGTTATTTTACTATCATATTTTATGTGTTTTATAATAGAATCAGGTTCAGGTAATCCAAAATATTCACAAGATACATTTTTTAACAATAATAATTTATTTATATGATTCAAAGCTTAATTATATCTTCATTTTCATGAAAATTTTCATATTAAAATTTTTCGGAAATAAGATTGCCTTGAATATTTTCTGTTATCAAAAATGAAGTAAAAAACTTACGTAAACGAAATGGTAACATGACATGACAGCCTTCTTAAAAAAATTTTAAAATTTGTAAATCATTTTTTATTAAATCCATTGCAATCGCAGCTTCTTTATGAGTATTATATGTTACATTTCAATATATACGTGAATCTTTAAAGGAAGTTGCCTTTTACACGATCTAATATTAATTGTAAAGAAAATCTTTCAGAATCGTTTGGACATATACTATATTTAGACGTCTAATGGCATAATGCTTTTGTTCACGTTCACATTCAAGTCAAACTACGCTGTTAAATTTGTTTTCTAATTATCAAGAGCATTTTTTTCATTATTTTCTTCAAAAACAATTTTTTGTTGATTTTTTTGTGAACCGCTAAACGGGTAACAGTATGACTTCTTGCACATAGAGGAAAGGTTTGTAACCGCTATGCTGCTTTTATTGGACTCAAGTATCGGCCATCAATTTATTGAATTATTTCGTCGTCTACTCCATCTTTTTGTTCATCATTTTTTTTAATGTACTAAAAGCACTATCACTATCTTTATATATATCATCAAAAATATATTTAATGTTTTGAATTGAAGCACAATATTTAACATTAGTGTGACATTTATATTTTTCTAATAAAAATTTATTATTCGGAACTACCATTGAATTATTTACTGGAATTGTTTTTTACTTGTTTTAAGTCGATATGTGTGATTATCAGAAGAATTATATCCGTTCACTGATATTAAGGATAACCATTTTTTAAAAATGTTTTTGATACATGTTTTATAACCAATTTTTGAAATATTTTTATCTTTATTAGTAGGTATTACAGCAGAAATGTGTTTATCAATAGCTTCCGGTGTCGTTACTTTATTGTTATGATCTAATGTTACTACAAGATTTGCATGCGGTAATCCTCTTTTCTGAAATTCAATTGTATACACACAAGATAAAACGTTTCCGAAAATTCGATGTTTTTCTATATCGTCAAGTAAACAGTTAAATTTTCTATAAAATAATCTGCCTGTAATATTTGACATATCATTAGGTGTAGTTCCGATAGGAACTTTTTTTAATACGTTTTTAAATTCTTCCCACTTAGGATTCCACGTCATTATTATAAATAATTCCAGTCGATCGATGTTTCTTACTACTGTCATTGGATCTTGATAATGTTGCTGCATATATCTAGGACTACCTATGTAAGTCACTGATATTACAATAGTATATTAAGCAACTAGTGAGCAAACTTGCTGCGCTCGGGCGACAAACCCGACTCGTGCGTGAATCACCTTGCGCACATGTTGCGCATACTATTTTTTCATTTTCACCCTCAAAAAGTACAAAACGTCTTATATCTCAAAAAGTATATTTTTAATATTTTTTTTACCCTCTAGATCGAAAGCTGAGCATTTTTCGCGAAATACGGCGCGCTGATTCTCTCCGCCTTAACGCCTGACTTGCGTGCCGTCCGGCGCGCTACAATCGTGTTGCGCCGACTCTTTCGCGTTCTATTTCTCGAAGAAAACATCCTGAGCAAATTATGAAAAAAATCATTTCCTATGTAAAAAATGCTCAGCTTTCGATCTAAATGGTCAAAAAAATATTAAAAATACACTTTTTGAGATATAAGACGTTTTATACATTTTGCAGGTGAAAATGGAAAATTTCGGAAAAACTGCCTACAATATTGGAAAGCTGATGAAAAAATACATCGGAAATGCTAATGAAACAATTTTTTAGTTACATTTTAGTATCATAAACATGAGTTGCATGTTTAGTTACATTTTAGTATCATAAAAATGCGCTCGCGCGCAGCGCTGGGGCAGTTGACATGAAACGTCTCATATACTTAAGAACTCACAATATAAGAACGTCAGTCATTCCTTTTCTTCCCCTTATTTTACACTCAAAACAGTGAGTAAATACAAATTAGTTCTTAAGGGGGTCTTACACTTATCCCATTTTCTTCAAAAAATGACCTGAAAAAATAATTTAAAATATTAATACATATAAAATACATAAAAATATTAAAAATATAACTAATTATTGTTAAAAAAAAATGAAAACCAGATCTCTAAGCCCATTTTAATAAGAGCTATGATTTTTTCAAAAAATAAAGTTTGGCGTACACTTTCTCAGACATCACTTGATGGATTTTGATGGAGTAAAGCTTAAAATATCTGAGATATAGTCCTTTCTAGAAAAAAAGTTTGGCGTAACTTTTTTTTAGATAACTTGATGGATTTTCACGGGGTGAAGTACAAATTATTTGTAATACACCCACCTATGGAACGAAGCTCTTGATTTTTAAAACTTTTTGATTAAGTATCTTTTTTATCTAAAAACCATTATTTTGTTGTTAATTTTGATAATTTACATGGTTTTTTGCACAAAAAAATACTTAATCAAAAAATTTTTAAAATCCAGAGCTTTATGCCATAGATGGATGGATTACAAGTAAATTGCATTTTACCCTATGAAAATCCATCAAGCAGTCTACAAAAAAAGTAACACCAAAGTTCAAAATTTCATATCTTGAGAGATGAGCCTTGAAAGCAAAATCTCTTATATCTTCATTCTTACTTCTCAATACTTTTTCTTAGTTAATATTGTAAATGATTTTCTATTAATTTTACTAGAAAAGATGTGGCTTATCATTGTTGTCTATCAGGACGAACGGACTCAAGCTGTCAAACAGTACATGCAGTATTAAATAGTTAAATGTCTTAAATATATCAATGTAACTTGGAAAAGACTGGTTAAGCAGGTACAAATTTATGTAAAAAATAATTATTGTAAATCAGTTGATACAATAAACTAAGTTGCTACGATTAAAATATTCAAAAGATCACAAGAAACATACATATAAAAGTAAAATAGTAATCCAAAACCTATCTCACTATTATGAAAGCAAATTATATAAAGAAAAATAAAAAATCTTTAATGTATTAAATATATAAAGAAAAGTTTTAATTGCTACAAACGAAGTTTAATACTGATTATAAAAAAATATTTGATTGTGAGAAAAAAATAAATTTGTAATTTTAGTTGTTAAAGAAAAAAGTAATAAATATGCAATTTACTAAATAAGAGTTATCGCAACTATAGGTACAGTTTATACAGCTCTTAATCTTTCAGATGATTTTATGACATTTCATGATAATTAGTCCCTTTGAATAACTATCTGGATGTAGCCACTTCCAATAGCTATCTGGATCTAACAATAATTACTTCCGCAAGTCTGAAAAAGAAATCTCCACAAAGTATCTATGCTTTTTAGAAATTTAATTTTTATTCAGTAAATTTATACTTATATAATATCCAGTAGGTTCAAGTTTTGGACGAACACAAGGTATAACTTGGCTGAAACAACTGACAGTTTGGCAATGTATCATGGCGCCTGGCGGCGGCATCATTCACACTTTTTACCAACTGAGCGCGCGATTTGAGTTCACGAATCTCATTTAAAATTTTTGTATATGTTTAGATTACGTATATATGTTATAACGGGTTACTCGCGGACCTGGGTAGCAGGGTTACGCTGAAAGGACTATGACAAATATAAGTGTTGTAGTTCTACTATTTTA
The DNA here is from genome assembly GCA_035583055.1 of Torymus tubicola. Lineage (NCBI taxonomy): Eukaryota > Metazoa > Arthropoda > Insecta > Hymenoptera > Torymidae > Torymus > Torymus tubicola. The sequence continues at coordinate 30,871 of JAWWEQ010000020.1, forward strand.
TGAGCACATATGTATGTTTCGACAAGGGTAATTCAAGGAGTTAGTTATGTCTTGGTTCGGTAAAGAAAAACTCTACGATGAACACTAGACACTGTTAGTGAACATTTATTATAATAAGAAAAATAAGAAAATATATGTTTGAAATTAAGGTACAAGAAAAATACGTTGAGCGCCAGCTGGGTCGCTTCCAGCAATTTAACTAATATTCAACTATATTAAACTAATATTAAACTAATATTCGGTACAACACTTTACGACGGTAGAGTGAGATAAGGGGCGCAAATTCAGGCGCGAGATCGCGAGTGCTTTTACAACCAAACTACGTTGTGGCAACGGTTTCGATAGGGGTGCACGTTTCGATAATACATAATCAAGTTTCGACAAATAAAGCGCATGTTTCGATAAGACACGTTTCGATAAAACTTCTAACTCTAGGTAACGACTAGAGCTAGATGCGCGAGCGCGATTACAAGAGGCCGTTGCCTGATCAGACTTACGAGCCCATAGCTGGCGGACGAGTCCAATTACTTCGACGGTGGTCGCTGGCCCTGTCCACAGCCGATGTTGGTGCTGGAGATGATGGTTGGCGGTCCTCATGCCGTCAGCGATGTCGCAATATCTCTCGCGTAATGCTCGCAACCTCAACGAATCAGCTACTTGCAGTACGAAACGATCATGTGTGCACACGAACTATTGCGCACAACGACTCAGCTACTTGCAGTACGAAACGATCATGTGTGCACACGAACTATTGCGCACAACGGCTTGGGCCTGCACAGCCGATTTCGGCTGGCTCCGGTTATGGCCCACCATGGAGTGGGTTGCACAGCCGATTTTGACTAGTTTCGGCTGTGGCCCATCCTGAAGTGACTGAGCGCGTCGCGACGAAAGCTCGCGATCGCCCAGTGAATGGTATTTTCCACATACTACGAATATATTGTCTCTCTCTCGCTCTCATGTGCCTAGGTCGACAGTGCGCACGCTGTTTGTTTACTTGCGTGCCCCTGACGAGCAGCTTTAAGTAGCGATGCTAAACTTGTCAACAATTATTCGAGTATGACTTGTAATGCTCACTCGTGAGCGTTACAATGTATAAAATATATAGTTAGATATCAGTTAAATATCTAATCGAAACGCTTTTATCGTAGTATTTTTTGTTAAAAAATTAATTTCTTAGATATTATAGTAAATGACTTATCCTTATATCTTGACTATATACTGATGTATTAGCTGTAATACATATATACATGACCCCCACTACTTTTGTTTATGTGTATAATAGTGGAAGGTGAGAGCGACTTACTGCGTAACGTACTTGCTCTCTTGCCGTTCAGACCTCGATGTAGTAAGTTGTAATAAATACTGTTTCGTACCAATTTACTTTTTAATTATCCACACCTCACTCATGCCAACATAATTAAAAAATTATTCTTATGAATTTTAAATTAACAGTTTAAAATATTCAGTTTTTTTTCTTTAACTGTAAAATTGGTTGTAAGAAATTGGTTGTAGGTTTCGTTTGCGCGATAACACCCGAATTGGTAGAAACTGATGGCATGTTCCTATACAAGTTTGTTGAAATTTAAGCTTATATTTTCGGTAATTTTTCAAATATGTCACTCAAACTTTTGGTATTGTAATGTGTCTGGTATGGATTTAACTTTATCCAGTCTTGGTTTTAGTTTCAAGACAGTATCTTCATATGATTCTGTACTGCTATAAAAAACTTTGGTTTCTTTGCAATAATCTTTAGCCCAGTTATAAAGCTTTTCTGGCGTTAAAATATGATTATTAGAAGAAACTTGTAGACTCGCTCGTTTTGCACCTGTTTTTTGGTTGGCGCCTATACCATCGCATACACCTTTGCCATGCGCCGTGGCATAAAAATGCCACTCTACTGGAACACCAAAATCTTTCTTATGAAAAAGAACATTTAGAAAATTAGATTTATTTCTAAAATGCTGACCTGCTCCATCAGTCAAATAATAGACTTTTTTTAGTATGAATTTAGTTTTGAGGTAAGATATTATAACTTTTTGATATTCATAAACGGCAACAGTATCATGATTTAGATTGTCGGAAATCACAGCAATGCTTACACGATTAAGCTCTTCATTTTCTTTATAATACACAACAACTGTAAAAATAGTTGCTTGGTTGTTGTTCCAGTGAAACGATTGTTTAGAATTTTGTATAACAAACGCATAATTTTCGGCAAAATCACAACCCACAAGAAATTCTCCTTGTTGAAGGTTGTTTTTTAAGTCACTTACAAAAAGTGATGGATTCTTAGTAAAACAATCGTGAGATTTTAATTTTATCAGTTTTTCTCCCAGTATGTCCATAAATTCATTAACATTTACAGTTTTAGAAGCTATTGTACACCGATCTGTTTGAAACCATGATTCATACTCCATTTCAAAAATACACTTTCTCAGGCACCACTTGATGGATTTTGATATGGTCATAATTAAAATACTTGTTTTACATTCAAACTCTAGTTTTTCGAAATTTTGTCTCTAAGTATTTTTTTAATGCAAAAAACCACATTCTTTTTGTTAATTTTTTGAGTTTTTATGATTTTTTGCATTAAAAAAATACTTAGAGACAAAATTTCAAAAACTGGAGCTTTGGCGCAGAGTTCAATGTAAAACAAGTATTTTAAGCTATACCCCATCAAAATCCATCAAGTGGTGCCTGAGAAAGTCTACGCCACAGTTTTAAAAATAATGTTTTGAGTAAATAGCCTTTAATCTTCATGTTAAAAAAATAACTAAAATGAATGATTTCATCTCCCCAATTTTTTCTCTATCCTGAAACATATAAAGTACATATAGTTAATAAATATATTATGCAATTTGGAAAAAAATATGTGGCTAACCATGTTTTTAATGTAACATGTATCAGCATGTACGGACACAAGCTGTCAAACAGTAGCGGGCAGTATTCACAAGTTAAACATCTTCTATACATCAATGTAACTTGTTAAGCAGGTACAACTTCCTGTAAATAATAACTATTTTAAATCAATTGCTACAATAAAATAAGCTGCTGCGATTAAAGTATTAAAAGAATCACATGAAACATACGGATAAAAGAAAAATAGCAATTCAAAATTTACTCTAATACTATGAAAGCAAATTATATAAAAAAGAATGAAAAATCATTAATATATTGGATATCTGAAGAAAATTTTAATCATTAATATATTGGATATCCGAAGAAAATTTAAGGAGAAATTTAATGCTGATTATGAAAAATGCTTGATAGTGAAAAGAAAGTAATAAAGATTTAGTAAAGAAAAAAGTTA
>JAWWEQ010000020.1:34280-47581 GCA_035583055.1 Torymus tubicola
TATTTAATAAAATTCTCAAAGTCGCTGCTTGCTTATAACATTAATAACTATACACATACTAGTTTAGATTTTAGCAAAACCACAGTTCAGGGTCACGTATTTTCCAGGTATTTGAAAGGTACGAGAACTTATTCCTCGATCTCCCTGTTTTCATTGACATTAAAACCACTGCACAGACTAACAAGCGATAAGAATTCTGCTGAAGGCGAAATTAGTATTGAATATTCAAACGATCTTAAAAAGGAAATATTACTTAAATTTCGTCGGTTTTTGCACGATAACTCGAAAAAGAAGAGGAATTTTGAAATTTTTTAAGAGACCTTTGCGACATCTTTTCAATAGCTACAACTTTTCTTTTTAACATTTATCTATCGGACCTATAGATCGTGTTATTTCGCAAAAGCCGTATTTTTTCAGCTTTGCGAATTTTTTTCGCAATGTAGGACAACCCGGATGGAGTTTGTGCGAATGTAAACTTGACTCAATTAGAAATTTTCTACACCTCTACATTTTTTGTTTTTTGCATAGTATGTTGTCAGACGCTATACGCCACCGCTTTCTTTAGCGTAAAGGATTTTCGAAATGATCACGGCCCCAGGCGGTGACTGCTGCCACGATCCTCCACGCTTATTAGAATCAGCGTTCTCCACCGTAATATTTATTTGAGTACTACAACATATTACTAAATCATCAAAATCTGTGAGGTACACGTGTTAGTTTTGTGTTTGTATTGTGAAATTATATTATTTTTTGTACTTTGCATTTTCCTAGAAAGAACGTCCGGAGCGGTGCATGACATCTCCTGGGCCAATTCTTGAACGGACGATCACATCCGCTCGAGGCTCTAAACATCAATAAGGCGGTCGAAGAAAACCTCGGGTGCAGCAGAAAATAGGCCGAAACAACGATCCGCGAACAGGAAAGCGAAGAAGACGAGTTATCAGAGGACGGCGATCAAAAAAAGAGCAGCTCGCAGTCCGAAAAAGCACAGCGGCTGCAGGAAACAACAGAGAGGAAAGAAAACACGCCACTTCGTACAAAAACAGCGATATTCGAGATGGCCAGCACGGACGGAACGTCGTTCCAGATACCGATGGACTGAGCGGTATATATGATGGCCATAGATTCTAAAATTCGGAGCATCGAGGATTTACTCCGGACTACGGTCATCAACGCCATCCCAAACCCCGTCGGAAACAGGACGAGTCTGGAAAACTCGGAAGCATTGACGAGAAGGGGCACGGAGAGGGCGTATAAACCTCACAAGCAAACAAGTCAACCAAAGGTCAAGGCGGCCACGATGGAGACAAAGCCGACGCCGATAGCGTCGGTAGCGGCCCCGCCATCCATTGAGGATACAATAGCCAAGTTCGCCAAGATGATCCTCAACGGAATGCAACAATTGCAAACACATCCGCCACCGAATCCATGACCACCACTTCGCGAGTAGAAAAGAAACCCGTCATCGCGAAAGAAAAGCTCGTCGCAACGCTCCGACAAAAAGGCGTCGAAGAGAGAGCGATGGCCAAGTTCCTGACTGCACGCTCTCTATGACACGGGAGTGTCGCGCACGGTGATGGGAACGGTAGGCCTGCAGATCCGTATGCTTTTTCATACCTTGAAGAAACGTATGAAGAGCACGTGAAATGGCTCGAGCGAGTCCTCCAGCGGATCGGGAGGAGGTCGGGTTGACGATCAACCGCGAGAAGAGTGTGTTTGGCAAGACAGAAGTCAAATACGTCGGTGTGCTTGTCAACCGTGACGAATTTCGGCTGGATTCTGAAAAGATCGAGCCCGTCATCAACTTTTCGGTGCCGAAGAATCTTAAGCAGCTGAGGCGCTTTACGAATCTCTCTTCTTGGTATCGTAAATTTCTGAAAGAACTTGCCACTGTCGCCAAACCGCTGACGGCGCTGACGAAGAAAAACAGGCGATATGAATGAGGCGAGGCGCAGCAAGAGGCATTTGAAAAAATCAAAGCTCTAATCGCCTCTGTCTCAATTCTTGCCCGACCGTCATTCGACGCGCAATTCGTCGTGCAGACGGATGCCAGCGGCACTGGTACTGCTCCAAGTGATCGAGGGGCAAGAACACGTGTTAGAGTTTGCTAGCCGCACGCTGACTCCGGCCGAACGGAATTACAGCGTGACAGAGCGTGAATGCCTCGCTGTGGCATGGGTAATTAGGAAATTCCTAATTGAAGGCTACCATTTTTTGGTAGTCACAGACCACAGCAGTCTTCGGTAGCTGCACAGGTTGCACAGTCTCACCTCGCAGATGAAGCGGCAGAAGCGTCGGTCGCGGACGACGAGGCATGGAAACTCGTTGTGCCGCGCGAACACAGGCAAGAGGTGCTTCGCGAATCCTACGAGGATCCGACCGTCGGACACCAGGGCCGCGAGAAGACTCATGAAAGAGCAGCACGGCTATATTACTGGCCGAAGATGTACCAAGCCGTGCGTAAGTTGGCCAGGCGCTACCAAATATGCCAACAGACTAAGACTGAGCAGCGACCGCCTGCAGGATTGATGGGTCAGCGCGTAATCGACCGGTCATGGCAAGTGGTCGCAGATGATATTACGGGGCCGTTCGTGAAGAGTAAGCGAGGGCATGAGTAAATCCTCGTCTTTGTTCACGCGCTGGGTGAATGCATACCCATCAGCCAAGCCAACGCGAAGACGATCTTAAAAGAGTCGCGAAAGCGAGTAATCTTGCGATTCAGCGCTCCCGAGGTATTTCTCTCCGACAACGGCACGGAGTTATAGAATAAAGCTGTTGATGAATACCTCGGCGAGCTCGGCGTACATCACATGACGACTCCGCCTTACCACCTGCAAGCGAACCCAGTTTAGAGAACTGACCAATCGTCCGACGGCATGCGAATAGGCGAGGCCAGCTGAGGCGCCCGCGAGTATCGAGCGTGCGCTGCGGCACAATTGCGACACGGGCGCACCACCCATTTCGTGTATCCTTAATTGCTTTAATCAATTCCAGCCGTGAAGGCAAATAAAGTGTCTGTAACATAGAGTCAGTGCTAGTATTTGCCGATTGCATGATCCGAGTCCTTTCTCCTTTCGAGTTGAATCTTTCTCCTATAGTGACGGCGAGTTGAACCCTCCCACCACCGTGGGCGCTCCGTACGCTTACGAGGCCCTCTCGTCCCATTGTGAGCCGCAGCGGAAGAGGCAACTGGGAGAAATAAGCCAGTTATAAAGGCCTACAAATGTATACATTTCATAAGGTTCTCAATAAATTTTATACTTTTATCATGTATGTCTCAATTAGTGTACTTTTATTGTATAATTTTATTTCCTCGTAAAAAAAAGTTTTATTGTATTACATTAACTAGAACTACTTCTGGGTTAGGGAGTATACTTTTATAGATTCGATTGGTTTATATTGTATATATATATATATATATCGTATTTGTTTACCTTCCTTGTGGACGTAGGCTCTTGTAAATAATTAGACTGCAATTCAAGGATTTCCACACTTTATTTGGTAACAAAGATACAATACGATTATCTCTAAAGTGACCGTTGATTTTACAGATAACAAGTTCTAAATATTCAATTAATATGTAAATGATATATGCTTATGCTGCAGAGATATAATTAATACGGATACAAAATATTCACTACTCCTATTGTCGGCTGAAGTGGTACCGAGTTCGCGATCTGTGTGCCTAGTAACTTATGTGCGTGGAGTATTCGGCTGTATTTGTTATTCGGTTAATTTGGGTTAAAGATGATCCAAACGATGAGTCGAGATCATCTTCTTAAACAATTTAATTAAACATTTAAACGTAATCCTTCTGATTTCACAGTTAAAAAGTTCTAAGTACATAAAAGTACGGCGCGTGCATGTTTTTCGCGAGTTTGGAAGTTCACTACGTCACGCGGTTGCGATGTCGAAATTCTGCGTCGTTCGAACTTACAATCACATCATTTTTAGGTCAAAAAATTACTGATGAGAAATATGCATGTTAATTTTTTTTTAGAGATACGTCACAGCCGTAAAACCTATTATAAAAATTATCTTCGTATATATTTATCGGTTTATCTAAATTTATAACAAAAGATTCACTTATCAAATTTTTAATAAATAATACTTCTCATACTGCTTCTGACAACGCAACATACTCTACAAATGTTGAACATTTTGTTACTACACTTTGTTTGTGGCTTTTCCAAACAATTACATTTCCAAATAATCTAATCGCAAAACCTGTAGTAAATTTTCTATCTATACTATCGCCTGTAAAATCTGAATCAACCATACAATCTAATATTTCAGTATTTATATTATCACAGTACGTTAATTTTAAGTCTTTGTAATATATAAAGACTTTAGTACTATATAAATATTTCAAAATTCTAATGGCGTATTTATAATGTATTTGGTTGTAGCAATTTTAATAATGACTTAGATAGTTTACACTACATGATACATCTGGTCTTGTACCTGTGCTAATATACAGTAATTCTCCGATTAAGTTTCTGTATTTTATATTTTCATCTAATTCACTAGCTTGTTCTAATTTTATATTTGACTCCATTGGAGTATTATATAATTTCGTGTTTTCTAAGTTATATTTTTCAGTTAAAGATTCAATATATTTTGTTTGACTTAAGGTCATTTTGGTTGTATCATTACTATATTCAATATTTATTCCAATATACTGGCTTATTTTGACTAAGTCTTTCATTGCAAATCTCTCCATTAGACGAGTTTTTACCTTTTTTAGTCTATTTTTATCTTTACAAAAAAATAAGAGATCATCTACAAAGACTAGTATATATATATTGGATCTTTGCTTGATTTTTTTACATATAGATAATAATCGTAGTTACTTCTGACAAAGTTTAAGTTTTCAATGAATTTGTTAAAACAATCATACCACGCGCTTGGACTTTCTCTGAGACCATGGAGTGCTTTTTGTAATTTGTAAATCTTATTGTGTCATAATCTTTTGGTTCATTAATATATACTTTTACATAACCATTTAAAAATGCTATCTCTACATCCATTTGTTCTATGAATAAATTATTTTTGCAACAATAAGACAATAAAATTTTCAAAGTTTGCATTTTACTTACAAGTGAATAAACATTTTCAATGTATTCATTTTGTTGAAATCCTCTAACCACTAATCTCGCTTTATAAACATTATTTATTTTCTTTATAAATACCCATTTTACATCAATAACTTTTTTATCTTTTGGCCTTTCAACAACTTGCTATGTATTATTTTTCTTTAAACTATTTATCCATTGGAATTTTCCATTGTTCATTTTCGTTTCAATTTAACGCCTCCCGAAATGTATTTGGTACAATTACGTTAACATTATTCATATAAATATAATGAGATACAGGATTCCCATATCTATTTACTGGATTTTTCTTTCTTTGAGATTTTCGCGGTATTGTTAGTCTATCTCTGTTTTCCTTGTCTTCATTCTCAGATTCATTATCGTTTACATTATTATTATTCGCATTGGCTAATTTAATTTGTTCTCCTCTAATTTCCCCGAAGGCCGCAGTAAAGTGAGAAGGATATTCAGAATCGCTGTTGTTAGTTTCTTTTAATTCTACGTTGCTTTCAGAATCACTATTTCGTTTTCTAAACAGGTTAATTGAGTATATTCTTTAACTATTTGAACATGTCTAGCATTCATTATTATACCGTTTACTAAAATTCTATAAACATTTTCATTATAACCTACTAATACGCCTAATTTTGCTTTATCATCCCATTTCCTTTTTTTTAAAGCTTCTGGTACTATTATAAAGACTCGACTACCATATATTTTTAAATAATTTACATTAGGGTTTTTCCAAAAAATATCTCATAAGGAGTTTTATTTTCAATTGTACTCGCAATTGTTCTATTTTTAATTATGCTACTGTTTTTATGATTTCAGACCAATATCGCCTGTGAATTTTTGGTTCTCGCATTAAGCATCTACCTATATCCATTGCAGACCTATTGTATCTTTCCGCTACTCCATTTAATTCGTGGACATAGAGACTTTACAAAATCATAAATTTCGGGATTCAAATATTCCTTTCCATTGTCGCAACGTAATTTCTTTACTTTTTTATTGAATTTATTTTCGACTAAATTTAGATACTCTTTCGAACAATATGTAGTCTCTGATTTACTTTGAAGGAAAAAAATTCTAGTACATTTACTATAATCATCAACAAAAGTTACAAAATATTTTTCTTCACCATAACCAGTTGTGTTATGTGGACCAGTTAAATCAGTATGTATTAACTCTAATATTTCAGAAGCTTTTGTTCTCTTATTTTTAAAAGGTACATTAGCCATTTTACTTTCTGTACAATTTGCACATTTCATTTCGTTTTTTCGATTTTATCCGGTAAGCGTTCAACTAATTTGCTATTTACTAATTTTTTGAAATACTGAAAGTTTACATGCCCAGGTGCCCTATGCCACTTTTCTTTTCCAGTCAATTTTATTGAACTTACATACATTTCACATTACACGCCCTTTTTAATACAAAACTTTGTATAGTATACAATTTATTTTTTATGGTGGCAACAGCTATTAATTTTCTATCTTTGTTATAAATTTTTGCATGATCGTTTTTGCTATAATTGAATTATTCTTTGTTATTTTTGAAAAACTTAATAAATTTTGTCTAATTCCTTCAATATAATAAATGTTTTTTAATTCAACATATACTTTATCATAATAATTTTTAAAGTAAATTTTAATATTTCCAATTTTAGTACGTTTCAACTTTTTACAATCTGGTAATTTTACATCAATAGGAATTTTCAAATCTATATAATTGTCAAAGAATTTATCGCTTCTAATAATATGATCAGTGCATCCACTGTCTAATAACCAATTTATTATATAATCATTTTCGCAATTTTCGTTATACCACCATACCTTATTTGCTTCGCTTATTGTATCATTTCTATATGCGTTATAGCTTGTTACCTGATTTATTTGTTGATTACGTACTTGCGTAGCCCATATCTCTGCTGTGTAGTTCCCCTGTTCTTCCTCCTCCTTCCTCCTCCTGTCTTCGTTGAAAAAGTACTCACATTCCTTTTTTTATCATTTTCTGTGGTGTTAAGTTCCATTCTTTTATGTTGGATTTTACGTAGTCGAATGCTCTCTGATCTTCTGGAATCACATCTAGGAAATCTCCTATATAACTATAGCTTGGTGGTAAAGTTCTGAGTATATATCTCATTTTTTCTGATTCTTCTTATTTTTCACCAGCTGCTTTAAATTCATTGGTTCTGTTCTCAAATTCGACAAAAAATTCTTCCACTGTATAGTAATTATTTAATTTTAATTCTTCTATTTTTCCTCTGAATATTATCTGTAGAGCTGTGGACTTAGTCGCGTAAATTTTGTCGAATTGCTTGATAGTGAAAAGAAAGTAATAAATATTTAGTAAAGAAAAAAGTTATAAATATGCAACTTACTACATCAGAGTTATCGAAATTAGTAGCACTTACAGCTTGTACAGCTCTTAATCTTTTAAATGATTTTATCATATTTCGTCATAATTAATCCTTCTGAATGACTCCTTGATGAAGCCTCTTCCAGTAGCTATTTGAATCTAACAATAACTTCTGGAACTCTGAAAAAGAAATTTCTACAAAGTATCTATGCTTTATAAAAATTGAATATTTATGCAGTTAATTTATACTTATCTGATATACATCCAGTTGGTTGAAACTCGTGGTACGTTCCTATAAAACCTCCCCCCTTAGATTGTTAAATATCGTAGAGATTTAACAAGTGTAGGAATAGTTAGACCATCAGTAATTTTCTGTTACAGAATTTTTTTTAATTGTAACTGTTGGGATGAGTGGATCCGTAAATAAAATGACTCGGTTTTATCTAAATATTGAAATTTATTTAATGTCGCCCGAGAGCCCAGTCGGCGACACGTCTGTCTACATCGAGGTCTGAACGGTAAGAGAGCGAGTACGTTGCGCAGTAAGTCGCTCTCACCTTCCGCTACTGTACACATAAACAAAGTAGTGAGGGTAATATATGTATGTATTACAGCTAGTACATCAGTGTATAGGTAGTCAAGATTATATATTTACTATAATATTCATCAGTAACAATAAATTTAAAAATAATAATGTAATGTAATTTTAATCTACGCTTCTAAGATTAGTTCATAATAATTATTTGCTTAGTAGTTTTTCAATAATATTTGAGTAGATGTTCTAAAAGTGAATTATCTTATAATTTTCAATTATTATAATACGTATTTCTTCTAAGAAAACGTTTTACACAATAAATGTGTAATTAGTTATAAGATAATATTTATTTCCTGGAAGAATGATATTTTAGAAAAAAACTTTCATTCAATTGCAAATATAGATACTTCTGTAGAGAAATTTTTCTTTTGAGTGTAAGGGGGTAGGATTCCCTACACGTAATCTACTCATGCTACGCACTTGCAAGAGTTCTACGTCAAAGAAACCCTGCTGTCAGGCAGTTGGAAGTGGCACAAGGGACGAACACTTGCCTTAAGCTTTCATTGTAGAAAACTTAGGCTTCTTCCTACTCGAGCGCCCCTTGCTCGGTGGCACTGCTGCCAACTCCGGCACGAGAACTTTCGGCTGCTGGCTCTTCCTAGCCTTACCTGTAGCAGCCGGTTCTCCCGTACAACACCGCGTGTTTACAAACAGCTGCTATTCTTCTCTTTTAACTCCCCGTTACCGTTGCTCCTCCAGGAGTCGATGATCTCGGCTAACTGCAGTTGAAAAGGGGTAGAGGACGGTATTCGGGGAGCATCCACGGGTCGGGCACTCTAAATGAAAAAGCGTGACTCGAAATGTAAAATAAAAACAAGAATCACTTTATTGAAAGTTTAAATAAATAGAAGCGCAAATAGTAATGCATAGGCCGAGACTTTTACGGGAGCCGGCGCGCACCGCCTTCGCTAAATCTACGCAATAACACAGCTCGCTATGCCGAATTTACCTCACCGCGAAATAAACGCGCATGCAACAATATAATCCTTCACAACAAGTTGTCAGACAGGACTTGCTCGAAGCTGTTCAGCCATTGCAGTCGCAACGTACGTAGAGTCTGCGGGGATGGAGTGAATCCTCGCTGTCCCTGCTCGTAGTTGACGTTTCGGCGTCTAACTATCTCTATCTCTCTTTCTTCTGGTTGGTGGCGACCCTGCGATCAGTCATCACACTTGTTGTATAGGCGCAGTGACGGAGCTCACTTCTCCCATGTCTCTCTACTCACCAATGTGGTTTTCGTCTCCTTCTCCGTTCGTCTTGTTCGCGCCCCGCGGGGTGCGCTATCGGTCACAATACGTACAAGCGCTCGAGATTCGAATATCGCTACGCTGTATAAGTAACTATTCGCACCTTATATCAGCGCCCGTCACATGAGATTGTGCATCTAGTTTGGGAGCAGAAGATGGAATTGGGGGTAGAGGTCTTAATTTTTAAAATTTTGGTATTTCTGGGGGTTATGGTTCGAACCCATTGAATATCGATATAATGCGTGTAGAGCACAACTTCGTACTACTAGATCAACCATTATTTTAATGAATTGGAATATTAGTAATATCATTACTATTCCAGAACTCATCATTCCATATTATTCATATTTCCCAACTATTTTTTTGCAAGTATTTTCGGCTATATTTGTTAGTTTCGTTTCTGTTAGTAGATTTTTCATAAAATCATCCTTCATAGAATTTGAACATGGTGTGGTTCGTGTTATCGTGTTGACTATTGCCTTTTTTTCAAGTGGAAAAAGTAGTCTCTCTTCGAATTTTTCTAAATCTTGTTGCGAGTATATTCCGCTGGTAGCCAGTGAGTTTAATTTATCTGGTTCCGAATATTTTGAAACTCGTGATTTAAAAATAGTAATATTTTTCTTCTTGGTTTGGGCAACAAATTTATCCAACTTCCATCTATTTTATAGTCAGGAGAAATGATAGTACCATGTTGTATTACCTCCTATAACTGGACGTTCTTCATAGCATTCTTTGGTGATGTATTTTTACACGTGTAGCTGTACATTTTCTTATATGTACGGCTTCCCCTGCGAGCTTAGCGAGGTATCCTGGTTTTTGCATTATATTGTAGGCAGATTCAGCTGGATAAGTGGATGCTAATGATAAGGAATTTTGGATTTCTCTCCATTCAACTTCGCACATTTTTGTTAACGTATTTAAGTATATACTTTTTAACTGCATTCTAAAATGTTTTTTACAAGATATTTATGTTTACTAGATCTCTTTCTTGTCTGATATCATTATCAAATAGAACATTGTCCTTTTCCTCATAAAAAAATAGTTTTGGATATTCGAGTTTGGTTATAATTCTATAGCAAAATTTAATTTTTTCCATCACTGTTAGTGTTACAGTACCACTATATAAAGTATCATATTTATTAGTAAGACAATTTTCGTTCGAAAAATATGTCCAAAATGTATAATCTGCTTGTATATCTATACAATGTTCATCGGAGAATTTTCAAACTGTTCCCGAGTTTAAACGTATTTTATTGTTATTCAGATTAACTTTTGCATACTCTTCGGTCAATGTAATTTTTATAACACCTTGAACAAGAACTTTAACGCAACTTCTGTAGCTATCAGCGTATATGTTTCTTCTGAACACGATCTCCCTGTCACCTTGCCAGCGAGATCAATTCCTACAGTTTTTGTTTCATTTGCCCTAATATCCGCTATTGTGTGCGCGTTATCATATTTAAATATTCCCGTTTCATGAATAAATTTACATTTCTCCGCACTAATTTCATACAAATATTCCTGTAATCCATTTTCGACGGAACCTAAATGATTAAACATTCCGCAATTATAAATTATACAACTAATATCTATTTTGCATTGAATAACTCGACTTGTTTTAAATTCTGTCAACTGCAGTAATTATTTGTAGATCTTCCTCGTAGAAATCACATTCTCCAGTGTCTACCAAGGAATATGTTGATCGATTGAACCGCAATTAAAACCAATAATTCTGTATTATTAACAAGACTTAATTTATTACTAAGGACTGTTTTTGCCTTTCCCTTGTAGTCAATGATAAAATTATTATTTTAATTTACTTTAACGTCAAAAGGACCTTGATAATAACCCTTTTCAAGTTTCCCTGGTTTCGATTCTTTAATTAACCATACTTTATCTCTAATCTTAAATTCTATTGGATTAATAAATCTATCATAATATAGTTTTGATTTTTCTTTTGACATTATTAATTTTTGTTTTGCTATTGAGGCAATTTCCCTCATATTATTAATCAATTTTTCCAAATAGCCATTATAGGTAGGTAGTAACTCTGATGTTTTTATTGGTTCGTTAAATGGAATCCTAGCAAGGTAAACAAAAACTAGTTTATATGGTGTAAATTTATGGCTAGTGTGTACACTAGTATGATAATGAAATTGTATAAAATCTAATAGTTCATCCCATTTATATTTTTCTGTAGAGACATTTTTTAAATATTCGCACAACGGGTGGTGTCCTTTTTCTAGTGAATCATTAGACTGCGGGGAGAAAGTTGTAGTTTCAATTTTATCAAATTTAAATCTTTTAGCTATTTGTTTTATTATTTTACTCGTGAAATTTGCCCCTCTATCGGTTAGTAATATTTTTGGGCATCCAAATATACATATGAATTTTTTTACAAACGCATCTGATACTGATTCTGCTGTTTGATCCTTTAAACACACTAATATTAGAAATTTTGATAATTGATCCTGTATAGATAAAGTATATTTATTGTTATTTTTATAATGTTAAATGGTCCTACGATATCCACCGCGATTTTATCGAATGTTTTTCCGGGTCTATCTGTAATAATCATTTGTTGTTTAGTTTTTTCCGTTTTAATTTATTTCTTTGACAATGTTCACATTTTGTCACTCTAGTTTAAATGTCTGATTTTAAATTCTCTCAAAATATTTTTCCTTAAGTCTAAACGGAGAAAAATAGTATTATAAATACTAAAATAATCTATAACAAAAATTACTATATTGTGTAGGAAAAGTGTGATATATCAGCCGAATAATAATTTTTATTATGTAACATAGTAAAATTTGTACATAATCATCTTTGCTATTAAATATAACAAGTTTTATTAGGCAATATAGTAATTTTTGTTATTCAACATAGTAATTTTTATTATGTACGATAAGATATTTTACTATGTTTGAAATATAAGTTTGAAAAAATTAATTTCATACTTGTACATTGGAAGAGGATTTCAGTTGTATTCGTAGAATTTCTTCGATTATAGCTTTTTGTTTATATTATTATATAGTATTCACATATTTCAGCGCAATTGTCGTATATACGCATTTTTCCACCTATACTAACTAGCGCTAACACTTAAATATTATTTTGATCGTTTTTCGCTTTTGAAAAAAAACACACTGACCGGGATTTGAAATCGAGTCGTCCGGACGACAGTCGAGTGTGTTAACCACGAGACTACCAACGCACTGCCAAACACGAACTATTATCGCGTTATAACCTGCGCTGTCGGTATTACAGATACACACCACTTAATGAACAAACATTAACCACTTTTTTTAATATACGTATTAGAATAGTATATTACGCAACTAGTGCGCTAAGCAGGTGCGCAAAGCAGCGAGGGCGACAAATAAGACGAGTGCGTGGATCACCTTGCGAACGGGTTGCGTATACTATTTTTTGACAGAAGTGCGCAAAATACTGCAATTTTATTAAAATAATACAAACTAACGTAAAAAGTTAAATGTAATAAGTGATGCAAGTCGATTTAAATGCACATACATAAGGTAAAAAAAAATAATAATATAAATAAACTTTTATTTTCTATTTAATTCTATCCCAACATAAGTAAAGGTTATTAAGAAAACTATTACAATAAATATACGAAAACTTAATTATTTATTAAAATAGTTATTTTCGATACAAGTGTGCGAAGTGGGGCATTCTTGCACGGGTGTAGTTTGTCGCCCGAGCGAAGCGAGGCTCATCGGCTCTCAGTGGACCCGCCCCAAGCGATAAAGGTCTCTCTAGGAGGGAACTGACCGGGATCAGCGGGTCTGGAGGGAGGGGGAACGGTGTCAAGCTGACCCCTGATAAAAGGAGCCGTGATTCGGACAGTTCGACCCCACGGGAGATTAAGAAAAGAACAACTGAGGCGGGGCGTCCGACCTTTAGCGAATCGGTCGCCACTCCCCTTAGGATAGCGGTCATTCCGAAATCCTATCCGGAGGACCGCCTCAGTGAAGAGCAAGGCAAGCT
>JAWWEQ010000021.1:10783-34211 GCA_035583055.1 Torymus tubicola
GAAAACTTGGAACGAAAATTCGAAACTTAGGTTATGTTACTCCCAATCTATTAAATGGGCGAATAATATGAGAAAAAGCGTTTCACCGGGGGCCAATAATTAGTCATTTCTCTTGGCTATTTACTGAGATTGTGCCACATTTTTAATAGTCAAATTTCTACCAGGGTACTTTCTATAAATATTTAAAAATAATTTAAAAACTTAATGTACATAAAAATGATATAAAATTAAGTATTTAGTGAAGAGCTGCAGTGTTTTATGGGTGCGAGAGCCCGGCTTCCCGTTCGGGAGACCCGGCTTCGATTCCCGATTGGCTGACTGGAGACTTTCCTTTAGGTGAAAAAATTGATCATATAATGCACCAATAGGCAGTTTTTAACACTTGGATAGCAACCGCTCTACCGCACCAACAGAGACTTTCATGGCGTTTAGGCGGCAGGCAAGGCACGATAACCTAAGCTTGTTTTCGAGCATTCCCGGTGTGTATTTTCCCTCGCGGCAGAAAAGTTTTCTTAAACTAGAGTAAGGAGTACGCAAGCGCGAATTCTGAGCGAATACAAGAATAAGGTGGGGTTATAGGAAAAGGGTATTAAGATCAAACGCATCCACGTTAAGCGGTGAGGCCGATTCGTAAAAACCTGCGGTAACGGTGTATGGATAGAAATGAGAGACCAAATAAATAAAGAAAAAAAGTATTTAATGCCATCTGAACTAAAGTAGCAAAATAGAATAAATTATTAGTTTTATTTTAAAGTTTCATCGGTATTTAAAAAAATTAATTTATACCACTTTAACCTCAAAATACAACTTTGGTATGATTTTTCGGCGTTTGTGGTATAAAATACTGTTCGAAACTAGTGCGAAAGTCGATTATTTAGCTCATGTGACTTTTTCGCATATGACCTAAATAATCGACACCCGCACGCGTGTCGAAATGTACTACTGACGAACATCTAGCTACACGTTTCTAGTGCAATTTTTTATTTTTTTCGATTTAAAGGATAAATATGTATCTAACACTTCTGTATATTCAAATGTGATATTCTCCATGTATGCAAAACTCAATTATTTTTGCTTTACTCAACATACAAAAATTGTTATTATACATTTTAACTGTAACCTTAAAATATGTCTCAACTTAGTTAGAACGACAAAATTTCAACAATAAAGACTTTAAACCAAATTGGTGGCGGAGTTGCTCAGTGGCGGCAGTAATGGCATTTTCAGTAATAAAATTCAATCGTTAAAAATTACTTGAAAACCAATAAAGTTGATATTTTACGATCCCCAAAAAGTGTTCCTCGATTTTGGTCACCGCACTGAGTTATGTATTTAAGGTGTATTCAAATAAATCATAAGAATTTGCAGATACATTCATTTCTAAATGTTGAAAGAAATCAAAATATTCTATTAACTGTATAGAAATGAAAGGAGAAAAGAAAAAATAACTTTTAATATAATTTTTGTTGTAATATTAAATACTAATTTAACTGTAAATTAATTTAAAATATCGGATGTGCTTAATACACGATGACCACTTTTAGGTCGTGGCACACGGAGAAAAATCATATAGGAAACTTTAAAATTTTTATACAAAAAAAATCACTTACTATTTTCTATAGTAGCGCCGCTGGGACATAAGCACTTGAAATGTAATAAAATTTTGTGATTTCAGTTATAATTTTTTACTATTTTAGAAATAAACTGAAAATTCATACTTAATTTTAAAAAATTAAATAAAAAACAATAATTTTATTTATGAAAAGTACGAAAGAAATCTCGAGTGGAGTCGAACCCCAAACTGCTGATCTGGAAGCCGCACTCTTACCGCTGCGCCAACGTGTGTTTGCACGTACTTATATGTTTCGATTCGTCTACATATGTTACAGCTTACCCCACCCCATAACAATAACATTGCACTAAATATGTTATTGACGATGTTTATTTCGGAAATGATACACTGCATGAGTTTTTGTATAAAAAAAGTAGTTGTAAAAACATATAATTCATAGTATCCTTATCAGTTTTGAAGAGAAGAAAATGATAAATACAACTTTTGTCAGGTTATGTCGACTTACTGACACGTGACCCCGAAAGAAAACTCCTATTGAAAATAGTAAAATTACAAAAAAGTGAGAAATTCTTATTAAAAATGTAAGAAAGTTTATTAAAAAAGTAGAATATTTCGGCGAATTTCGAGTATATTATAGCGTTCCTATAGGAAATAGCAATTTTTCCTATATATATATTTTAAAGTTTCTTACATGATTTTTCTCCTTGTAATAGGTGTGCAACACATACAAGATCACATTATTTTTAATTTAAAATAATCATTTGTTATTTGACCCTAGTCGGAAGTATTTCAAGCAGCTGTCGCAGCTGCTGCGGCCGCTGCAGCCAGTGGTGGCGGACAGCAACCAACATCGACAGCAGCTACTAATGAAGCCAATTCAGAGGGTACTGTTGAAGCTGGTGCTTTGGTACCCGTTACTTCTGGTTCTGTCACACCTGCTACCCAAACACAAGGTACTGACCTTAAAGGCCAGCCTAAACGACTACACGTCAGCAATATACCTTTTCGCTTCAGAGATCCTGACTTAAGAGCTATGTTTGGGGTGAGTGCTTCTGTGAATATTTTTTATTGAAGTAACTTAATGTCGGATTTAAAATTATCATGAAAATTTATACATTACACTGACAATTTAGTTATTAAGACAAGTTAAAGTATTAATTAACTATTTTCTAATAATTCTTTCAACAATATTAATTTTTTTTTAGCAATATGGCCCTATACTCGATGTAGAGATTATTTTCAATGAGAGGGGAAGCAAGGTAAAATATATCTAAAATTTATTACAGTTATTAATTTATAATTACATACATATATATATTTATATACATATATACGTACATGTAATAAATATTTCAGGATGTTGTACAATAATTGTTACTTGTGATATAATCGTTCTATTTAATTTCATAATTTTAATTGAAAAATAAATGCATATCATACTTTAAAACTATATTAAATCATTTATAATATTTATTATCAAAATAATTTTTTTTCTAAAAAGATTAAAAAATATTTTTATTTGATTTATAATTAAATATTTTATTGGAAAGAAAAATATATTAAATTTGATTGAAACATCCTGAAATAAATAATTTACGGGAAACAAAGATATCGTAATATTATTTTTGTTCCCATGTTGCAATACAAAATAAAACTGTATTTTACTTATAACTTACACGATTACCTTTTTAAGAACTTTTGAAATTTTAAGAAAAATATATTACGATAACTTTTTTCTTCTACAATTTTCATTACAGCACCTTGATAATACTGACCTATATTGAAAAATTATTGTAAAATACTACATGAATATTTTTTTCTGTGATTTACAAACCTATTATGGTTTTATTAAAATATTCATTAGAATAAATGTAAAAGACTATCAAAATTATCACAACTGATAATTCATAATATTTTTTTTTTCTTGCAATAAAAAATCATTTATTATAATACTTACATTATTTGTTAACAATTATTTGATTAATTTTTAGAGTAATGAAAACTAATACTCCAAAATGATTAAAGTACTATATTTTGATAATGAAAGGAGACAACTGAAGGCCATAAAAAATCAAACCAATTCAAATATTATACAAATAATATATAATCATGTAATTTTTCTTAAAATTATTTTCTAACAAAATCTATACTATTGTATAGGTATATAATTTGTGTATCATGAAAAACTTTAATAAAAGATAAATCACGTGATGGCCTTTTTATAATCAAATCTATCGAATATTTTTAATTTCAGTATTATCAAGGTAGTATATGTAACTATAAGAGGCAATATATTTGGATTTTGAAAGATTATTGAATAACTATTTTTAAATATAAAAAGCATTACTTTTTATTTCAATTCGAACTATATTTTAACTGATAGATATTGTCTTTCAAAATCTTAGTTAAATTCAAAATAATCCAATTTTCAGTCACCATGTTGCTTTTGCAAAATGCGTAATCCTATTTGTAATTCACAACATGTTGATATTTGCCAAGCAACATTACTATAATTCGCTACGTAGTACTTTCCATTTTGAAAAATTGTGCTTAAGCTAAAAACAGACTATCTCAAAAGCTTCGTCAATGTAAATGGAATGTGGCATCCCTAATGAAATAAAGCATTTTGGAAATAAACAAAAAAACTATTACATTTATATCAATCGAAAGTATAAAGGAACAAACGATTGTACTGAAAACAGCCACAATTCCCATTTCTGTACTATATACTTTTTATTTTTTGAAATTTTATTTTCTTATTAACGAATTTCGGTTTTTATTGTTGTTAAAATGAAATTTTAATGTTATTC
The DNA here is from genome assembly GCA_035583055.1 of Torymus tubicola. Lineage (NCBI taxonomy): Eukaryota > Metazoa > Arthropoda > Insecta > Hymenoptera > Torymidae > Torymus > Torymus tubicola. The sequence goes on from JAWWEQ010000021.1 coordinate 15,167, forward strand.
AGTACATTCGTAGAATCACACATTGTATGAACCAGTGACGCGGTCATACTTATGAGTATATAACCAATGGTGTTAGTCCTCGTAGTTAATTAGACGAGCTGTTGCATTTTTATTAGCTAGCCTTTCGCATTTCATATCATTGTTTAGCTCCCATTGGTTATAGTGACGGTCGTTCCGTCCGCATGTGCCGCGGGGTTCAGCTTTCGCATTTTTTCACTTTTGCAGCACTATTCGCTATTTGTCATGTTCTCATCATTTCCAAATTATTTGAAATTACAATCCTTTTTTCAAATATTTTAAGTTTGACTTTTATGTAAATAAAAAAACAATTTGATCAATAGTAAGTGTGAATTTTTAACGTAATTCATTAAATCTTAATTTTTTTTAACTAACTCTTTTTTATATGTAGAATATCGCCATAACACATAATCTAACATAATTTCATATTCTCTTTGTAAAATTTCTTCAAGTCTCGTAATTTCGAACTTTGCATATTTTGCAAAAAAAAGTACATCAAAATTATTTTGACTTTGTATTTTATTTCGTATACATTTATCATTACTCATAGTTAATATATAATTTCTACATTTACTTATTAATTATTAATAATATAATTATTCAAACAAACTTCTATCAATATCATCACCTCTGTCATAATCATAATCATTACTGCTACTATTATCATTTTTATCATCATCACTTTAGACACGGTTTTCATTGTTACCATTGTTACCATCATTTCTAGCAATGGTTTTAAATTTCGCTGCTTTCTCCTTATATACTACCATTGTATACTTCCGGTACATGCGGCAAGTAGATTTAGGGACGGTCGTCACATTTATTTTTTATCTACACCCATTTTGTAAATTAAAAACCTCGGGAGATGCTACCCATTTGATTTGATGAAACTTTTCACAACTCATTGACCGAACGCTGCTACCACAACCTTTTAATCACATTAACTGATTTAATGTCTGTCTTTCTTTTTCCTGAAGTACCTAAAATTCTCCCAGAAGTTCTTAAAAAGACTCTAAGAGAATTGCTTCCATGTCCTTGCACTTGTTTTTAACTCACATTCCTTTTGGCCGGCTCCTTTCTTTTTCTCTTTTATAATATTATCTTTACATATGACTCCCTCTTCGTGTACAGTCACATGCGCACGGGGCATAGTTTGAAAAGTATGACTCTTAAGCGTACATCTGGAGAGCGAGCCCTCATCTTTTTACAAGCTCAGAATGATGTCAGTTTAGTCGCTCGATGCTACTTTGTCGCCAATTATTCCCAATGCGTGAGACTTTATACTAATACTACCAGCAAAGAAAATCGCATGAAATTACGTATATACTCTTATACTTGCATCTTCCAAAACTTATCATTGCGTACTATCTATATATTCGTACATATTATATGTAAATAGTAGCCGCACGCTTCGATTAGGTGAGTCAGGTACTTAACCGAATAAAGCTCATGCTTATCTCTTTTACTCACGTATGTGTTTTAGCATAGAAGCTGCTTAACTTTCACCATTTCGAAAGCCGTATATCTATATGTACCACACCTGTGTTATTGGTCCTTGTAGTAATAACGTATGTTCAATTTCGGAAGACCTCGGAAGTTTAATATTTTTAAATTGCTTTAACTTTATGAAGTTTACGTCGTTCATTTCCAGTTTTTTAAATTAATTTTGTTTTTATTTCAATTTTTACACACTGCACATTTTTAACAAAATTATTTATTTTCATATAAGGTACAAAACATATTTTTATGTAATAATTTCTGCTACTCTGTTGTTTTAAATTTCACTTTTTCAAACATATCAATTGAAACAAAATTTGTTATATTTTACAAATTAAAGGACGCGGGAAAGGCAGAGGGCGACATTACGACGATTCGCTAATTTTTCGAGTCAATTAACGAATCCATTTCCATGCTAATAAGGAGTATCGAATGGTTCAACTGCCAAAGATTAACAGCTTCATTAAAATTAAAGTGCAGTGGTCATTTCTAAAATAGTATATTACATTAGAATAGTATTATCACCATAGCTACGTTCGGGCGCTGACTTCACGCCCTGCAATGATGGGCCACTTAAGCTACATGTATCGTACGATATTTTATAGTAAAAAATATATTAAAATATAATTATAAATACTGAAATATTATATATTATTAATATAATTAATTTCGAACAAAGTAAGCTAAGGTAGAGATCTTTTGATCCTTTTTATCCTAAAACGCAGAATCCTTTTTTAAAACAACGTCTGAGTAACTTTTATGGAAACCGTTTAATGCGTTTTGTAGGGTTGAGTGCAAATTACTTCTAATACACCCACCTATGGTATAAAGTTCTTGGATTTTTTGATTAACTATATTTCTTTTTTTAATTAATAAAAAATGAAAAAATTACCAAAAATCCAAAGCTCTATATCATAGGTGGGTATATTACACGTAAGTTTCACTTTACCCCATCAAGATCCATTAACCGTTCTCCAAAAAAAGTTACTCAAAAGTATTTTTAAAAAAGGACTATGTTTCAAAATAAAAAGGATCATAGGATCTCTACCTTAGCTTATTTTGTTAAAAATTAGTTATATTTATAGTATATAGTATTTCATTATTTATAATAATATTTTTAATTCATTTTTTCAGGTGATTTCGGTCACAGAAGTTTATAGGTGGAAGATCACCTTAAGCAGTCCATTTTTTGCACCGTGCGGTTAGCGCCCGAGCGTAGCCAGGGCGATAAGTACGGTGCGATAATGCACTACTTAAATCATAGATACGCGTGATTGAGTGTAAATTTAGGCCACACTGTGCTATAAAGATTATATTTATTTAATAATTAAGCTATTATCTAACATTTCAAAATTTAAATACAAATTTAGAAGGATAATATCAAACTATTTTATCCATTGTACGAATATATACCAAATCAATTTAAAACTGTTAAACAATCCATTTGTATGCAAGTTTTTGAATTTATGAACCTTCAAATGATATTCATTTAAAATTCGGTACATCAGTCATTTTAAAATCATGCTTTTGGTAAAGTGGATGAAATAAAGACAACCAAAGTATATTCGATTTCGTTAGCGTGGAATTCGGTATTCTACTAAAAAAAATTGTGAATCATTGAAACATTGGGCGTTCTCATTTAAAATACACAAGAGTAATTTTTGGAAAAAAAACTTTATTCAGTTGAAGTTGGTATACTACAAGTTTAAATCTATAGTGTCAGCTAAGAGAAAGAAGGTGTTATTTAAAAAAAAAACTGTTTTAAAGGAAGCCATTTCAAACGAGTGCTATAAAAGGACCCATTTCACTGATAATTACTGTTTTTTTTATACATTCATACATTATGATGGTTAATTTAAATTCAGAAGAAAAAAACGTATTTGGGAGATGTCGCCTTTTCAGATCCCTTTACAATGCTCATTTGCAGGTTCTTTTTACATTGCTGCTTTTCATTGTGTAAAATAGATCCGTTTAAAAAGTTCGGTTGAAATAGCCCCCGTTGTTGAACTGTTTTTGAAATACCATTTTTCTATTTCCTGATGATGATATTGTGCACCAAAGAAGATTGTTTTAACTTTTTGTTCACTTAATTTTTTATTGCATTCACGTGTGAAAAGATTAAGTTTTTCTTGACACAGTTTAACTTGAGTTTTACCTTTTTTGCATTATTGCTAAATAGAATCATTTCTTACATTCCAGATTGTATAAACAATCATTATACTAAGTAGATCGTAGGATTTTTTGAGTTGGTTCTATACGAACTGACATTCGTATACAATAGTTAAAAAGCCCTGATAATGATGATTGGAATGAGTAATATTATATTTGACAACACTGCGGTTAGTTTTATCCCATATATTTACATCCTGTTTTGCAATTATGTTACGGAAAAAATGAATACACATATTTATTTGCGTAAATTAATAGAATTAAAAATAGTTTTCATTTAGGAGAAGGTGGGGCACGGCGGAACAGGCGGGTCAATTTAGCACATCGGTATTCAAATGGCTAATGAATATTTCTAATCGAAGTTTTAAAAAAATCGAAGAAAAATACTTCTAGTATTCTCCTTGCTCAAAATATACATGAAAAAGTCATGTTTAATTAGTATGATGAAATTTCAAGTTAAAAAACTGATCTCATTTTTTACGCACTTGGCAGAATTGAAAAAAGAATGGATCTGTTTAAGATAAAATATTTATTTTATAGTCCACACTTTTATCTTTGAGGCCTCGTTTGATTTTCCCACGTGGTGCCATACACGCCCCGATATTTTTGTACCCCTGCAAACACTATCTTATTAAAATAGATTCGATCCAATTAAAAAATCCAACATGAATTAATCGGAAATTTTAATACGAAAATACCAGATTTAAAACTTAGAATTGATTCATTTAAATCAGTTTCTATCAGAATTAATTGATATTTATAACACTGTGTGACCTAAGCCCGCACTTAGATCACGCCTATCGGTAGTACTTTTTTGCACCGTGTTTATCACACTCGCTGCGCTCGTGCGCTAACCTCACGGTGCAAAAAACGACCGCTTAGGGCACGGATAGATGTGACAGCGGGTATAGGTAGGCAGTGCTATAAAATCGTATACGATACTTGTGACCTAGGTAGCACTTTTTTACACGGCGTGAAGTTAGGGCTCGAGCATAGCGAGGGTATCGTAATGTACACACTTATCGTAATGTACTATTTTCTCATCTTATTAAATCCGATTTGATTCATATTAAAGTTTGAATTTAAAACTTAAATATGAATTAAATTGGATTAATAAGGTGAGAAAAATATCAATTAATTCTAATAAAAACTGATTTAAATCAATCATTTTTAATAGTTGTAAATCTAGTATTTTAGCATTAAAATTACCGATTAATTCATGTTGGATTTTTTAATCGAATTGAATCGATTTTAATAAAATAGTTTTAGTAGGGGTACATAAAGCATTTTTTACACACTTTAATTTTCAATTTATATAAATAAAGGCGTCACAAAAAATATTTAACCGTGTATTTTGATTCTTGATGTAGTTTTCTAGTATTTCCGCTTTTTAAAACTTTTCACTATCTATAATTGTCTTGCAATTCCACATTAAAGTTAGGTTGCCACTACCGCTCTACCTTCCCTTGTAATGAAATACTATTATATTATATCAGTATCATTTTAACTATCAGAACTTGTAAGTATTGTATAAACTTTGATGGATCAAACCTACTTAATAACAGAAAAGAAATATTAAATCATCCGAATATTATTATTAATTTCTAACAATGCGACGATATTCATAAAGTTAAAGTTATCTTAAAGTTAAAATTTTTCGAGTTATCTGAGATGTTCATACATTTATACTTTCATCATTATGTTCAATCCTATTCCATACCACATTAGAGCATTTGGTCATAATGTTCTCAACTTTAAAAAAATGATGTTATAGAAATTTTAAATTAGATCGATCAGTCGAATATAATTAGTAGATCTAATAGCCTAGATAACGATTCTCGAAAGCATCGATTGATATTACGGTAGGAATATTAGAAGTTTGTTTTGGGGCCTCATCAAGATGTGTAGTTTTATATAAGCTTTTGAACAATTGAAGTGCAATCTTAGATTATTGCATTCATGAGCAAAAAATTTATTATTCATCTTTGAAGTTTATTACTTTCAATGAACTCTCAATAACTCTTATAAAAACTTGAAGAAATGTTTTGTCTGTGTTGTTCTTCAAATAAAAATATTATCTAGGATTCGTAACATTTTTAATATTTTATTATATCTTGGAGACAAATCATGCATGTATTTTTTCCAAGGTGGTGAAATAAAATTTCATACATTTGTTTGAGAATGTGTTTAATTATGTTAATCAAATGCACAAAACCATTATTTGTAACGGTTTTGCATTTCTAGAAAATGGATTTGATCTGCTATACTGTATGAGAAATATCATTATATGCACAGATCTATGTTGTGATATATACTATGTTTCATGTTAAAATGCAACTGCTCAGTGACTTCAGTCATTTGAATATGATTTCAGAACAATGTATAGGGGAATTACTGCTTGCAGTTATATTCTATGCAACTCTACTATTTGTGCTTTTTTCTCTAACTCCACTGTTTGATTTGGTAAATTATTAGTTTTGCCAGTTACTTTGTAACATATTGATTTGAAAGGCGTTTAAAATTGATGTTTGTTAATACTGGTTAAAGATATAAATATACCTCTTCATGACAGTTTACCGCTCTATATGTAATTACTTTGTAATTTTCATTATCTTAAATCCACAGTAGTCAATTAATTTATGTGACATGTACAAAATTCAAGTATTCAGACATTTTTTTTCTATCAATGTTACAACTTCATTGTACTTAGGATTAACTGAGTGTTGTTGCACGTAGGAATCTTCACTGTTATGTATAGCTAAAAGCATTTTTCAGGATGAAAAAATTATATTAGTTTCAAATTTGATAATTGTTACTTTTTTTATAAAAGTAGTTTAGTTGTTCTTTTGATAAATTAGATACATTACGTGTTAATAACTGTAAGAGAGATTTATGACATATGAAAATTTTCAAATCATTTTAAATAAAAATTAAAATTTCTTGATAATAAATTATTGAGACACTTAGCATTATATGTTATATATTTTTTCTACTACTATTTTTTGACTGATTTCTCCATTTTCTTCACTCCTTTTTTTTTCTCTTTTCATTTCCTCTCTCTCTTTCTCTCCTCCTCTTACTGTATTCATACCGTTTCACTTTAACTTTTGTAGGATGCACAGATTCACAACCTGGTCTGCGTACAAAGTATTTTTTACCCTGCAGTATTTTAGCACAAGTATAGAAATTAATATAATAATTATTATAATTCAAAATCTGATTAAGATTTCATATAAACAGTGTTTATCGTGGCACAACATGCCACATTTGTTTGAGATGTTTTACACCATTAATATCAGAACATTCGCCGGATGTGAAATGCGATTCGATTAACCTGCTTACAATCACACTATGAAACTCTCAGAAAAGACAAAATACATGTATCAATAAAGTTTTTTTGCTCTTTTCAATAAAGATACTATTTTATCTTTGAAATGCTTTTTCATTTCCAAAAAAACTATTTTGTTCTTTTGAATAATTTTTATGATTTGAAATTACAAATTTTAAACTATAATCACTAATATCTTAATTTGAAAAAATAAAGTGTTCATAAGTGACAAAAATTAAGGGTGTTGTGTTGAAAAATGAGTTTCTGAAGAACTATCTGAAATTTTGATAAAACGCTTAACTTACCAATCTCCATATGAGTACCAAATTCTAAAAATATTTTGAAGTATTGTCACGGGGTGGTTTTTATTCACCAAATGCTTTCACCTACGCAATTTGGTAACCCGAACCCGGGCCTTTCTATTCATCATTCATTGACCCTAAGGCCAGATTAAGTCGCAGACGCTACAACATCGTGCAATTGCCGACTTAATCTGGTGTTTTACCATGCAACACGCGAGAAGGTATCTCGCGCTTTTATTTCGGCCCGGCAGGCCGTGACAGTATATAGTATTAAATGTGGACCTTTTAACAGAGGCAACATATAGGAGCAACCTCCAAAAAACACCATTTAATTTATTATTTATTGAATTTTTTAAGATCAGAACAAAAAACTGATCTTTTATTTATCTTTATAGTTTAAAATTTGTAAACGAAATTTAAAATCATAATAGGTATAGTTATAATTAAAAATTGTCCTTTAAATAAGGGCTCTTTCAAGCTTTGCAAATGAGATCAAGGTATGTATTTCGTTTTCATGAAAGATTTGACATACAATTGTGGACAAGTTGAACGGATCACATTTCATAATAAAATTTCTCGCAAAACTCCTTTTCAGTATATGTTCCTTTATGTATAAATTTAATTACTCTTTTTTTTTTTATTTAGTCAATAAAGTTAAATTCTTTGTGAAAAAATTTTATATGGACTGTTTCAATTAATGTTGTATTTATGGACATTTGGTTAAAAATGCTGAGGTGATGTGAAATACCGATATAATTTTAGAATGTATATCTTATGCAAACATTAATAGAATTACTCAAAAAAATTTTTGAATATAGTATTTATATACACACAGCACCTGAACCATCTATTTTTTTCAAAAGCCTACTCAGAACTTATTTAATTAAATAAAAGCCACAATGTCAATAAATGGAAATTTGTATTTTAGAATTTTTATCTGGTCATATTTACACATACGCAACATCTGACAAAATTCTTTTCCCAAATAAACTAATGAAATTGTATTACTAATAGTTTATATTTCGAGCTGAAGTTTCAAAATCATGTTCTCCTATGATTTTTTCGAATTTTTGCTAATCCTCATGAAAATACATATTATTAATACCAAAAATTCCTATGTACATAATTTCAGTAAATTTCCTCCATAAGAGACTCTATAATTCAATTTAATCTGAAAAATCAAAATTTTTCTATCACACATTGTTTATAACTACTTAGTTAAATTAATATTTTAATATTTAACCTTCTTTATTAAAAAGTTATTTAGGATTCTTTAGTAAAACTTTTCAGCAACAAAAAGAGTATCTCAAATCTGAATCATAGATTTCGCTTAAACTTTGAGATGCGTTTTTAAATACCAAAATATAAAGGATCCACAACATTGGACCCTAAAACTTTAATTAACTGAAGTTATCAATATTTTTAAATGTATATTTTAAATTCTGTAAAAAATGCATAGTTTCTTATGTTCATTATTCAGTCTTGAAAAGAATTAACTCCTTCAAAAATTTGGATAGTTCAAAATTAAGCAACGAAAAACTGTCTATATAAATCAATAGAAGCTAGAGCTTCTATTTCATGTATATTTAATACATTCTAAACTGAATAATTACTTTAAAAATAGAGCTTTTCTCAGTATGTCTTTAAAATCTAAAATGTCAAAAACTACAGTTTATTAAAACATCAGGATGAAATATTGCGGCTTCCTCTGTATTTTGATGTCTTAAAACTTATCTTAAAATTTAAGCAAAATTCGTGATCTAGATCTGGGATACTTTCCTTCTAGGTTATTAACGAAATTAACGATAACGAAAAACTGAAAAACATTATAGTACATTATAGTCTTTTGCCTTTGAAAAGATTTTTATTATTTATTTGCAATGTATTTCATAAAAGAAATGGCATAAATATATTACAATATTTTAGTATATTTTACAATATTTATATTTTCATGTCAATATTTCCAAATAGTATGTAACAATTTTTTGTTACATATGTTGAAAAGCCATTTGCTTATTTATTGAGATGAATTTTACCTTTCTTGTATTGATAGATTTATTTATTATATCCACAGCTAATGAATACATATTTTTAGAGATTTTTCTATTATGGTAAAAATTTTTGTTTGAATTAAGGTCAATTATTTAAATATTACAAATAAAAAAAACGAATGAGCAAAATTTTCCATAAGAATCTGTGAGAAGTAGCAAAGGAAAACATTAACATCTGGCTTCGCATGTTTTGAAGCATTATGAAATTTCAAAGCTTTAATATTATGACAGATCACCTCATTAATTAAGAGGGTGTGGAATATCAACCTTTATTTTGCAATCTACTGTATCATCTGCATAGCAGTAATTCGTTATAGTTCAATTATTAGTAAAATTAGCTTGACTTTTTAAAGTGTGATTGAAATTTTTATTCAATACTTTGCACATGATTGATAAATGTAAGTAATTATGAATTTTTCCACTTAAGGTCGAAAGTTTGAACAAATTAGCAGTGATATTACCGATTTTTTAATAGGTGCAGTTTCAACTAGATGCCCTTCAAATACAATTGTTCAAAAACTCCAAATATCAATTTTTCCTTAAAAAGGTGTTCTTTTTCATAAATTTTTCTGGACTAAAGTGACAATTTTTTTCTTCTATTTGTTTTAATAAAATATCAGCAGCAAATTTAATAATTTTTGTAATGTCATTAACTTGTAAAGTAATGTTGACTATAGGTAGTACCTTTCACATAAAATTATATTTTTTTATTTATATTTGTATAATTATAGGGATTCTTAAATGGTTCGATAAAAGATTTAAGTAAAATGAATTTCAAAATTTTAACATAATTTTGAATCTATTATTCTCACAAAATTTTGCACAATCAACTAAAATAGTTTAAACTAAATAAGACTTTTGTTGTAAAATTGTTATCTCTTTTATTAATTATAACTTTAAAGATAGTAATACTATCACAACAACAAAAAATTGCAGTATTTCATATATTAGACTCATATTTGAAATCAAATTTGATAGAATAGCATATCAAAACAGATTTTTATAATAGAGAGAACAAGCTTTTACCATTACCATTAAAAATATTGTTGTCCTAAAAGATTGTAAGTAGTTAAAGATAACGTTATCTTAAAAGTTAACTTTTGAAAATTACAAAAAAGCTTATCTGTTCCCCAATAGAAACAAAAATCATTTTTTATTAAAAAAAATCACTTGTTTTACTAGAATAATGCTAGATTATGCATCTATTTTTTCACCATCTAGATTAAATTTGTATCTTTGTGTAAAATCTAATAACAAGATATTTATTATGGCAAAAGTGAAAGAGACAAAAATTAAGTGGAAAAATTATAAATCTATGGATTTTACTCCGGTTGTTTTTATCCATATTTCGGTAAACTATTGTTTTGGTGCATTTACTGATTTTGCAATTTCTATTGAGTTTTTTTAAGCTTGATCAATGAAAATTATACTTTTATAAACCATAAAATAGTAAATGTAAGAGAATTTCTAATTCTCTTTGTGTATTAATATTACGAAAAATATTGTCCATGTTCCAGTTTTACATCAAACATAAATTTTTAGAATAAAATACTATAGATTATAAGAAAAATAATTTGATAACTGAACTTGTACATCAATATTTTATTCTAGTGCAAAATTCAATAAAAATTTACTTTCTTCTGTTATCCAAGTCTCATCATAGATACATACTTTTTATATTTCTTCATTAAAATGATCATTATAATAATTTTATCTCAATTATTATATAAGTCCTTATTTGTAAAATTAGGAATTACCAATTTTTTTTTCACGGAGCAAAGAAATTTCAATCCTCAAAACTTTCTGAGGCTGATTTTGCAATGAAGGTTCATTATTATTAAAAATTCTTTTTGACTGGAAATCATCTATGTCATTTGGTCCTCTAATTGAAATTCTTCAGTTTACATAAATTGCATCAGATTTGTAATATGATTGTTATTAGTCATGTAAAGGCATATGTATAAGTTTCATAAAAAAAATTCAGAGATGAATTGTAGCGTAAATGGAATGCTTTGTTTAAAAATAATTTTTCATTAATATTATATCAATACTGAGAGTAATAATATTTAACTACATTATTGTTATGTCTAAAGATACTACTTAATATTGAGATAATTTTTTTTTTTTTATTTATTTATTTTTTTTTTTTTTAATATGTTATAATATATAATCTCCTATTTTATTAATATTTTCTAATGTGACACCATAAATATATCTATAATTATTATTTAAGTTCAAAGCCTTTCAACAATTGAAGTTTTAACTTTTATACATGTATATATAAAAGTTATTGTATTTTTATATTTTAAAAGAAAAATTATCTGATAACAATTTTAAAAGTTACAGTTTTTCAGGCTAATGTGTTCTAATATGCATGATAAACCAAGAAAAATGTACTTTACTGTTTAATAATTGTGGATTTATATTTTAGAAAAATTTATAAAGCATTTGGAAGAACTCGTAGTAATTGTATATTTTTCTATTAAATGCATATATAAATGTAGTCATTTTATATTCATTAAAGGAGTAATTTCGTTATCACTGTTATTTACCATCCTTTTAGAAGCTTCATATGTCTGTTGTTGAAGTATATCCAATCTTCGAGTTTGTCTTGATACCTTAGGGCTTACTTGTAATTTTTCACTGCTTTTAACATTCTGGCTTGACTGAATATGGATTGGATAGCAGCACTTGAAAGTATTTTTCAATTCAATACTTAGACTCCCTAACATTGTTTATAGGATGCATTTCATATCACTAAAGAAAAATGACTGCTATGTTGGTACATTTTTACTATAGATTTCGTAACAAACTTTGTTTTCGGTTGAAATTAAATTGAAGAGTATTGAAGCCTTACTTGAATTTTCAGTTTCGACCCGCACAGTGATTAAGAAATTCATGATAAATTAGACCTCCAAAACTTGGTCTGACAACTTTCATTAGAGCAACTATCATGGACTTTCAATGAGTGAATTCAACGTCTTTACCTGCAATAATAGCATTGGTAAGAACTCTTCTCGGCCTGAACACAAGTCATATTGTGAATTAGTTTTCCTTGAGGCTTTATGAAATTAAATAGCCTACATGGCTTTGACATTTCATCTAAAATTAAACGTTTGGCACGTATTGTATTTTAATTAATAGTATTGCATTATTCACCGTATGTTTGTTAGGCATCAATTCTTGCAAGTATTTTATTGTCGGCTAGTTTCTTATATTTCTATACATGATTAGCACGTTTAATTACTTAATGTAATGAGGCTACATGATTTTGCATATTTAACCTTTCAGAAGGTCCTGTTGATCGCTATCACTAACAACTTCAATGATCATCAAATTAATTTTTCACTAACAAATTAAAGAATACATATAAACATATCCATATAGCATGTTTTTTTATTGAATTAATTTGTTATCACAGAGATAATAGACTTTATGTAGCAAACAAAATTTACTATATTAAATTCTCTGTACGAAAATCAATTAAAAGATGAATTTTTTTTAATAATATTGAACTTTTTCAGTGAGTATTTATATTATAATCTTTTTATAATTTATATTATAATCTTTTTATAATTTATATTATAATCTCTATCGTAAACCATAGCAGATGTGTAATTCAATTATTCATTTGATTTAATGCATTCAACATTTCGAAAGAAATGGTTTGATATTTGAAAATTTTACCATGAAGTACATAACTTTTAGTAAAATACATTTTTAACAGTGAAATTCATCATGAATTGGTTTCTGTCCTCTACCTGACTCATAGAGAATTATAGCTGCAACACATAGGCAATTGATATTGAAAAATAATTATAAAATATCTATAGTTTATTTTTATTGGACTTCATCCTTAATTTTAAAATTTTTTGGTATCTACGATTTCTGCATTTTCTGAATTAAATTATAATATTGCATTTTATGAACGTTTAACAATTTTTGTATTATGTCATTTTATCTTAATATCTATCTTACATTCTGTATTGGATACAAATTCGTAAAAACAATTTTTTTTCAAAAGTCAGCTCAAAATTTATAAAATTACATTCAAATTTTAAATATTATCATAATTGAAAATGCGCGTTATTTTTAATTTATCATTTACAGTATTAAATCTCACAAAATGTAGTTTTTGTAAAAATTTTGTGTTGTGAAATTTTTACTACACGGAGAAAAAATCTAGGAACCTTTAAATTTTATGTAAGATAAATTACTATTTCCTATAGTAGCGCTGAGATACTTTTTTAATAAACTTTCTTACATTCTTAATAAAATTTCATAACTTTTTGTTTTACTTTTACTATTTTTAATAGGACTTTTTCTTACGATATCACGTGACAGTAAAGCTGACATATAACTTGATAAAAGTTGTATTTATCATTTCCTTCCCTTCAAAACTAATCAGGATATTATGGATTATATGTTTTTACACTTACTTTTTTTATACAAAAACTCATGCAGTGTATCATTTTTTAAATAAATATCGTCAATAACATATTTAGTGCAATGTTATTGTTATGGATCGGAGTAAGCTATAACATATGTAGACGAATCGAAACATCATAGCAACACGCGTTGGCGCAGCGCTAAGAATGCGGCTTCCAGATCAGCAGTCTGGGGTTCGATTTCACTTCAGGTCTCTTTCGCACTTTTCATAAATAAAAATATTGTTTCTCATTTAATTTTTTTAAATCAAGTATAAATTTTCAGTTACTTTCTAAAATAATAAAAAATCATGACTGAAATAATAAAATTATTATATTTTAAGTACACGGAGAAATATTTCTCAGTAAATTTTACGAGAATCGTAGGAAATTTTACAATAGTCTGTAGTAATTTTTTCACAGACTGCCAACCTATGAACTTTTACAATTCACCATAGTAAAATTTAACCATGGAAAAATAATTCTAAACAATTTATATTGACACGGTATTTATAATATTTTAACATTAACATATTAAAAATTAATTAAATTTCGAAAAGTTGAGAATCCGACGTCTTACCGACTGCGCCACTGAAAACATTTGAGTAGGAGAATTCGATCTTATTAGTTACCGACATACTAAGTGTTAAATAAAAAGTACACCCGGATTGTTTGCAACGAAAATTAAACATCTAAAAATATTTTTTTGAGATAATATATTTTAGAAAATCGGTTTATTTATTCATGATTAATATTATTTACTTAAAATTTATTTTAATTTGCGAAAGGTTAAGATAGTTCTCTAAAATATCAAAAAGTGGGTTTCGAAAGCAACAAAATTCTAGCGTATTCTTTAAACTCTAAAGAATTTTTCTCTATTTTTTAAGAAAAAAATTATTGAAATTAGTCATTTTTACATGGCAGTTAATGAGAATCATATTAATTGTTATAGAAAGTGATAAAGTTTGATACTTTAAAGGTGGGTTGTGCAAAAATAAAAAGTATGTTTTCAAAGATCAAATTATGCTCTTTCTTATAAGTACAAAAAATATGTGTGAAGCCGATCTTTTTAAAAAGATATTTTTCTGCCCTCCGACCGGAAAGTACCAACTTTCTGGCCGCTGCGCGAAATAAAGTTGCCGCTTTCCGGCACCGTCGAGCAGAAAAATAGTATACACACCATGGCCAGTAAAAAAGAAAGCCTCAGTTACATGTGATCTGAGACATTTCTTATTTTACTGGCCTAGGTATGTAATGTACTATATCATTGAAAATAGAAAATCGCCGTTTTCCTAATCTATTTCACGCTACTATGTGAATCATGAGTTAGTGCAATTACAAATTATTTATTTTCTACTCTATGTTTACATCACCATTTTACTTAAAAAGTAAGTTCATAAATAGTTTTTTCATACTTGATTTGACTAAGAGAATGTTAATTTAATATTTATTTTTTCGTGATTACTGCATTGACTCACGGCTCCTTAGAGAGCTACCTTCAACAGCTGACGATAGCAGAGTTTGTTAGGTTCGGTAGTACTATCTACAAGCTCTCAAAATTTACTACAGTAAATTGTAATTTTTACTCACGCATTATAATAAAATGTACTAGAATTTTTGTAGTTTTAATTCACGTTTCTTATAAAAATTATGTAAGTTCTTGTAAAAATTATTAGGACTCTAATAAAATCTCAACTTTGGGCAGTATGTGACAGAATTACTATCGGACTATGGTAAAATGTACTGCAGAATTTCTCTCCGTGTATTTCCGCGCTGCTATAGGAAATAGTAATTTTTTCTATATAAATTTTAAATTTTTCTACATTTTTCTTCGTGTATATTTTGAATATTTGTAATATAAAAATAAAATTAGCATGATGAAAAAATGAACAATTTATGAATTTAACATTTTTGTTTTAATTCCGTAGACCCGTATTGATATTTATATTTTATAAAACGTCAAAAATTTAACTTGAAACAATATATTTTTTTTTTAAATTAGTTCTCAATACTCTTCTTTGAGTTTCTTTTTTTTATTGATTAGTCAGTTCAGTGTGAGTTCCTTTAGTGTACTCAGTTGAAGATAATTATTTTAAGTAATAATGAATATTATTAGAGAGAGGGGAAACGGGAAGTAAAGAAGAGAGAGGAGGAGAAAGAGGAAGGAGAAGAACAAAATTAAACAGAATAAGTGAAAAAATATAATTTGAACTAATGAAAGTAATACAGTTAAATATTATTTATATTTTTTTGTTAAATGATAGTTTCTTCCACCGATCTTATAGTCATTAGTATTATTGACTTTCCGCATCGAGGAATAAATAAATTTATATTCGATCTTATTATATTGATGTCCCTTCATATTTATCTACATTTATAAGAAAGCTTTTGACATTATATATATTTCCCCTCAAAGTTTACATTGTTATGTTCCTAAAAAAAATGCTTATATATACATGTGCGTGTAACATATACAAATATATGCGAGTATCTGTAATTTGCATATATATGTACATGATGACGCACAGATACGTAAGCACATCCTATAATTAAGAAAGAAAATATATTTGTATTTAGTTTCGATATGACGATGATCATAATGACATGACACGATATGATATATGATATGATATGACATGATATGATATATGATATGATATGATAATGAGATGATTAATGTGACCATGTCCATGATTTCTTACCATGATTTTATATTTACTTATTTGTTGCACGTTGTTTGGTGCGTCTTCGTAAGCAGTATGACGCGCTTACAGCACTGTACATCGGCATTCACTGTATATAGCCTGACCGAATAAAAAAATTAAATAGCAAGACAGTTTCTCAGCTTCACAACAAAAATAATTATTATAAAATAAGTTAATAAGGTTAATAAGTATTTTTGAAGTATCTAGGTTTCACAATAAACGTTTTATGGATATAAATATAATGATAGTCAAGAGTATTTGAAATTAAGTTTAAGCAGCATTTGAATAATAAATTAATTCACTATTAATACGATGATTATGATTTATCTGACAAAAATAAAGTAATGAAAAATATTATATCAATGATTATAGAAGGTAAAGGACAGTAAATTTTTTATTAGGAATAGGAAGCTTTGCAGTGAAGTTATAAAAATAATGAAAGTGACATTGTTAAATAGCGGATATAGGAAAAAGAAAGAGTAGGAGACGGATGTCGATGTACTAGTGCATGTGGAGCGTAGCAGTCTGTAAGTTGAGTTTAATGCATGTTGTTTTGTCTGTCCTTGCATGCAGGGATTCGGTTTTGTAACATTCGCAAATAGTGCTGACGCGGACCGGGCACGTGAGAGGCTACACGGCACCGTGGTTGAGGGCAGAAAGATTGAGGTGTGCATGACTTTCTTATACTTATACATACATATATACATATATATGTACATACATGCATAAGCATATTCATATATGTACATTTATATCATATTACCTTGTTATCTTTTAATAATATTTATATTATACTGTTTATTATCTTATTTTATAAACTTTATTATTAAGTATTTTATGTCATTTATTTTGCAGGCAATACGAGCGAGAACGCAAATCCAATACTTCTCTTGGACTTGCGTACTTATGCTCAATTTACTTTTAAGAACATATGATGTAGGGCATATGTCATTTCAGCTTTGAGTTATTAAGTTAATGCTTTATAAAAGCGCACTATCATCGTCATTACTAATAATAGTTTTAAGTAGCTTTTAAGTAGAATTTAAGTGTAGCATATTTAATAACTAATTATCGAATCACTGCAGCTTGTAATCGACTAGTGAAATAAGATGAATCTGGAACGAATTTTTACAATAGAAGCAGAGTTGATTGAAAGCTGCCTTGATAGTCGTTGGATCGATGAGGAAATAATAATAGCGACAGGCGCGATGTTGAAAAGCGTATCTTTTCCGTGAGTGCACTACACCTTAACACAGCGCTCCTGTAAGTTTGCGTCGGTCTTACGCATCATTTTAACATATTGTACATTTTACGTTCAAGTTATTGCGACTACTCGATTCTTATATATACGTTCTCAAATTGTTATTAAAATCGATAATTATTCATTTTCATATTTATCTTTCATCTGACGAAAAATTTAAGTTATTTTGCTTGGAATATCAAAACGTACACTATTCATGTGCACAACGCAAAATAAATGTAGAAGTCATTACAATCGAATAAAAATGCAGTGAAGATAATTGGGAAATGGGAAATGGTTATAAAGTTATTGCCTCACATTAATAGTAAGATTCGATTCCATGAAACTTACATACTCCATCGAATATTTTGTTGTAAAAATTTCATTCCGATAACATCAGTCGCTGCAGTTTTGTTTGCTTTGTACAAGATTCAGTTTTGTTTGTGCCAGCTACGATAAATCATCCTAAATTTAAATGAGAAAACTTCATTAACCAGTCTTCATAATAAAGTTATATTTAGATTGAGGGTGCTCGCACTGATAAATTAGCGTATAACGTAACTAACGAAAAGTTTTAAATAATATAACTAATATGAGCGTCGAACTTTCAATTGAGGTTATAACTGAAAAAGCGTATCTCTTTTGTTCTCCCCGTAGAGCATCTCGCGAAGCGTATATCAGACAATACCCAGTGAGGGCGAACGAAAGAGATGAGAGAGAAAAACAAATACAAAGTCCGAGAGATAAGATGCGAGATACGTGCTGTAGAAAAAGATAATGAGCAAAGCGCGTATAGGGTCAAAGAAAGAGAGAGAGAGGGAGATAAATGAAAATCTGAAATAGAAATAGAAAGAAAAAGGTTCTCAGATACAGAAAAATACGTGTTGTCTGTCGCGCGGCCTAACCGATGATCGGTCAAATGCGAGAGTATAACGGGCAGAGACATTCGATGGACACTGAGGAGGACACCTCCGATAATAAAAGCCTCACGCAGTGTCCAACAAGGTAAGGAAAATATAAACCCAGCAAAATCAGTAATACAAAGACAAATTATAAATACCAATTTGCACTGCCCGCTCTCTCACGAGAAACACGTAAATTTTTTGTGCCATCGAATCTTTCCATCGTTTTATTTACCCTTTAGATATACTGACCATAAATTAACTGATAACACACTTTCATTTAGCTATAATCAGCACCTACATTACTCACTCTTCTTACAAAATTTTGTAACACACACACACACACACACACACACACACACACACACACACACACACACACACACACACACACACACACACACAC
>JAWWEQ010000022.1:1578-19756 GCA_035583055.1 Torymus tubicola
TAATAAAATCAAACGACGTGCGAGCGCCCGCGCGCACACAGACGCGCAAGTCTGTTCCGTTTTACCCTATGATTATGTATTCTGTAGAAGTCGAACAACTTTTTTTTCGGGCGGTTTCGCGCATCGCGCATCGAACATCGCGCATGCAATGTGGATTCCTTGTAGGAACTGCTGGAACATTACTGGAAATTCTATCGGAACACACCGGTAAATGAATATACCTAGAAAAAAACACAATGAACCAGATTTCAAAGTAAATAAAAAATTTTTATTTTCTTTTTAAAGAGAGTATTAAATTAAAATACTTATGTTATTTTAAATAGTAAATAACTAATACATCCCTAGGACATGGCCTGGTGCTGATACCTTTGGATTAAAAAAAAAAAAAAAAAAAACTAATACATCTCAACATTTGAGGTTATAAAACTTGAATATACTCGAAAGTCAGGGTTTGACTAAAAATATAACTTGATTATAACTTTCCAAAAGTCTATAACCTAATTTAAAATGGATAAAGTTAGAAAAAGATTATTTGATAAAATGAAAATTGAAGGACGAAGTAACGAAATGTCACTCAAATTTAAACTTATGGATACTGATGAATTAAGAGTTGTAATGGCTTTAAGTGTTATGGAAATATTTGAAACAATACCACAAGTCAATTGCGAAATGAAAGATTCGAAAAAATCTATTGATTTACGAAATGATGCTAATAGAATTTTTATATCAAACCAAAATAGCATTAATGATCTCATCAAAGCATGGGAACTCTATTCAAAAAGTATTGCAACTGCACCTAATGAATCTCAAGAGCTTTCTTTATCATATGCTAACAGATCTGGTCTTTTACTACATTTACATAAGTATGTAGAGTGCATTGAAGACATAAACAGAGCTCTAGAATTGAATTATCCAGATCATTTGAAAGGTAAACTGCTATATCGAAAAATCCAATGTTTAAATTGTTTAAATAATTCAGAAAATATAAAGAACACAGTTGAAGAAGCTAGATGTTGGATGGATCATATAAAATTGTGTAACAAAGAAAAATTAAAATTTGAAGAAAAATTGATGAGTACAGTCAATTCAGAGGATGTAAAAAAATTTTCTGAAAAAAAGAGTAAAGTTAAAGATCTTCCAACATTCATACCACATAAAGAAATACCATGTATTTCAGAAGCATTAGCAATCAAATATGATGAATTATTTGGTAGACATATAGTAACTACACGAAAAGTTAATCCAGGAGAAGTTTTGGTGATTGAGAAGCCTTATGCAAAGATACTTATGCATGATGAAGTGTATACTCATTGCTCTCATTGTTTACAAGTGTATTGGTCATTGATTCCTTGTGATAATTGTATTCATGCTATGTATTGTTCTGAAAAATGCAAAAAAGAAGCATGGACACAATATCATGACATAGAATGTCTTGTGACTGCCTGTTTGGTAGATTTAAATTATAGTAAGTGTAATTTATTTAGTATGAGACTAGCTATATTAGCTATAAGAGAAGCAGGAAATGTAGAAGAATTAAGAAGTTATTTAGAAAAAGTGCATAATAATGAAGGTAATAAGTGGCATAAATAACTTATGTATTCAAACAGAAGGATGCTGCATCTATACTAAGTGTCCAACAAATTATTCCGTTTGTTTCTAGATTTTTACAAGAAAAGTTTTACAGAAGATGGGAAATACAGTAATAAGTATCAAACTATTTATACCCTTCTCACTAACACAGATAAACGTCCAGCATCTGACCTGTTCGAGAAAGCTTTAAATGCTGCTTTTATTCTTTATTATTTGTGTACACTTACAACTCTATTTGGAAAAAAATTTCATTCGGATATTCATGAAATAAGCATGAATGTAGATGTTACTTATGTGGGAGGATTAATATTGCGACATATGCAAATCATTCCTAGCAATATTCACAGTGTATTTTCTTATTTCAATATAAATTTGCAGTATCAATAATTTTTTTCTCATATCAATATACTTATTTTCAGTATGAAGAAGAACGTAGAATTGATACAGTTGACATAGGAGCTGCAGCATTACCGTTTTGCAGTCTTATAAATCATAGTTGTGACCCAAATGTATCCAGGTGTTCAACAAAAGATTACATGATTATTTTTGCTCTATTACCTATAGAGAAAGGATACCAAGTAGGAACAATTATCTAGTATTCTAAAATCTGTTTTCTTTTAAATTTATAATTATAACTTGAATAGGTTTTCGACAATTATGGAAGTCACTATGCTATTATGAATAAACTAGAAAGAGAAGAAAGACTAAAGCAATATTATTTCAAATGTAACTGTACTCCATGCAAAGAAGATTGGCCTACTTATGAAAATATATTATCTTTTAATGCAAGTATCAACAAAACATTATTTTTTTATGATTAATAGAATAGTTCTGTAATCATTGTTTTTTATATCCACTTTAGAAATTGTTAACTAATGAAGATATAATACATAAAGTAGATAAAGCACTTGAAAACTTCAATATCTATGTGGATTATGCTACAGAAGATAGAATTGAAAATAAGCCATATTTATTAACAGAATTAGCCAGAATGATCGAAATTTTAGTAAAATATGTTCCATTACCATGTAGTGAAGTTAACAATATTGTTGAAACTTTGAAAAGAGTTTTTGCCTTAACATATGGAAACAAATTTGAAATCCCTAAATTAAACGAATATGCTATGTAACCAAATCTAATTATTATTTGTACTTGGTTTATAAACTTAATTAACAATAATACTAAATAAATTAATTAAATATATTT
Organism: Torymus tubicola; assembly: GCA_035583055.1. Taxonomy (NCBI): domain Eukaryota; kingdom Metazoa; phylum Arthropoda; class Insecta; order Hymenoptera; family Torymidae; genus Torymus; species Torymus tubicola. The sequence goes on from JAWWEQ010000022.1 coordinate 4,375, forward strand.
TTAAATTATTTAATGTAATAATTATATGTTATATTGAAGTTTGTAAAACAAGTACATGACAATTGTTTGTATATGGATATATACAATCCTTTTACATTAATTTTGCAACAAAATTTTCAAGATTTTCTATCAAATTTACAATATTTATAATCACTATGAAACTCAATCTTGCAATTTAGAAATTTGCCAACATTTTATTTCGTCTGTACTGATGGTACATGTACACTGTCTAAAGTCACGCCTCAAATAGTCCATTACTGTGCCATGCTTATCATTCTCCTTATGCTCTGGCGCTAACCGCACGGTGCGAAAATGGAGTGCTTAAGGCATGGATAGGCGCGTGTCAGTGGATTTATAAACATGCTATAAAATTGAATGTTGCCTGATACACTAAAATATCATAAGTATGGCACATTATAACAACACTTATATTTTTACAGTGTACATCATTTATATTTACACATAACATATAGGATTAAGTATTTGATAATAGTGCCTTAAAAATTTAGTACTATTTATGGTTTTATTATAAACATTGTACAACAGTATTTATGATTGAACAGTTGATAAATATTTTATTTATTTAGTTTTTATTTCACTACAAGAAAATAATCTAATGTAATAATAAATTAAAATAAATTGACAAGATATCTAGAATAGAAAATCAATAAAAATAAAATAAAAGGATACTTTTACATTGAAATATATGCGTTTTTTAAAGTTTTATATAAGTAAAGTAAATAAAATAATATGTAATTAATGGTTATGGTTTTTTATTGCAAACAATGAACAGAAGCTATATCTAGCAGATAATTTTATTATTATATTATTTTATACGATAAACATATACATTTTGCAGTACATTTATTTTCACATTTAATATCACAGTGCAAAGATGTACACAATACACTACTAGTATGCAAATTTAAATAGTCTTGTATATGATTACTTTCATTAAGGAGAGGTTTAATTGGCACTGATAAAGTTTAAAAAACCAAAAATTAATTTAAAAACCTTTCCTGTTGCAAACTAATATCACCAGTACTAATAAATAGTTTCTATTTCCTTTTTAACAAATATACAAGATGTGTAGAAGAAATACATTTAGAGTATATATTCTGTTTTGTAAGAATAAAAATATTGTGCATATATGGTGTTAGAAAATTTATAAATAGTATAAATTGTCATCTTAATTTTTTTATAGAATATTTTAAACTATACATACAATGGTATACCATGTACATACTATAACACCATATATCATTTATACATATATATCTTTCCACAAAAAATTAACATTTAAGTATGTTTGAATATATAACTTCATAAATGCAATAAAATTTGGCACATTAAGATCTAATCACAGACAACCATTACAATCATTGTACATTGGAAATTCTTCCATTTTTATGGATTATTTAAAAAAATTTTCAAATTTTGAAAATCTTTTTCGATTCCATCTTACGGATTGATTTTTATTATTTTTATTAATTAGTTGGACAAAGAAATATAACTAATTTTTACAAATTAGAAATACTAGACATTAAGAAAAGCAATTATTTTATATTAAACCTGTGTAAATGTGATACCTAAAATTTCATACAAGATCTCAACTGCAATTTTAATTAATATGCAATTTATTTTTTATGTAAAAGTATGAATAAATATTACAATTTATTGAATTTATAGAAATAGAAAGAAATAAAATGTATTGATAAAATTTTATTCACTCTTTTAGATTTATTAAAATACAATATTTATTCATACTTTTACATTAATAAGAAATTCATATAACAGTCGCATATAAGATTTCATATTATATTTTTATATAAATATGAGATTTAAGTAAAACAAATTTCAAAAGAGATATTAGGAATATAGTTTTTTTAAAGTTTCAAATTTTCTCTGTTTACATTATATATCTAAACAATTCTAATGAGCAGATGATAAATACCTCATTAAAGTGCATATCATATCATTTAGCACCACATGAAATGTCAATTCAATGTAAATATTATCAATTAATTTATTTGCATTGTATATTAATATTAACTTTAAGTATAATAAAATCCTTTTGAGTAATGCTTTTCTTATCTTTTTAAATATGTTAATTGCTTCAAAACTCGTAAACAAATTAATAAAACAAATAAAAAATATTTTGAGATATAATTCTTAGTTTGGCAACTTTTTATTAGCTCATAATTTTCCAATTTGGTAGAGCTTCAGCAATCATAGTAGAAAAATGTGCCGAAACATTATAAACTATAGTTTCTCCTCCAGATAAAACTGCACCAAAAGAACCATAAGTACCATAATCTATTATACTATGGTTACAGGCAGATAATATTGCTAAATCTTTTCCAGGACCTTTAGCATCAGTATTAGAAATGAAATTAATTCGCCATTTTGGATGTTGTAAATTATATTTACACCATGCTATATTGTCACTTGTCACGATAAAAATGATATTTTTGTACTTTTTATTAAAATAATCCATAGCGCTAATGTAATAAGTTATAGGAGCTGGGTAAATTTTTAATTTTTGCCAAAGGTAATCGATATAATCTGTTCTCCGTACATGTATACTAACATATACTGGATCAGATAAATTGTACTTTATTGATACTTGTTTTAGGACTGTTTCAGCATATTTTTTCAAATTTTGTTTAAAAGTAAATTCTTGACGAAGATCATCTAACCACACTAAAATTAAAGTCCAATATGCTGCATGTCTACAAAAGATATTATATTTTATCAAAAAATTGACTCTGTAGCATACTTTATTAAAAATTTGTTCACTTACTTTGGTATAATTATATTTTGTTCTGTACTATTCCATTCTGCTAATGAATTGACTACTTGTCTAATATTAATGATGCATTGACTAATTGTACTTAATGGAGGTATACTTAAGTTTTCAAAATATTCCTCTAGTGTTTTTAAAATACATCTAGGCATAAAAGGTTCTAGCCCAGTTCTCCTGCAAAAACCATTTGAATTATTTTGGATTTATCATTTTCAGAAAAAAGTATTCGTCATACTTAAAAAACTAACCTAGCTGTAGCCCAAACAGATGCATATTCCCAAATTTGATTACCTAATCTTCCACCTTGTACCGCTGATACTATTCCATACTTTGGACAAGAAAATGTCTGTTTATTGTGATAATATTTTATACTTCGTGAATAAATATTATGGCAAAGGGCTTGTTCATAGGATGATATTTTAATGCGCCTAGTTGCTGGACTGGATGTGTACATGGGAAAGAGAAAAACATGAATGCCCAAGACAACTAGTAGGGCAAGGACAATTGCACTGGCAAGCACATGCTGCTGAGCATGACTCATTCTAAGACCTATTTTAATCAATAGTTTACTCTACATTTAAAATTTTAAATCAGCCTATTCTACCATATCTACTGTTTTGACAATTCTATTTATCCAGCATTTTGAAATTCTATTAGTAAATGTGGTTGATGAATCATTAGCTCATTATTGTTCTGCAGTTCATGGTCATAAATATATTTACCAGAATAAATTCTATTTAATAGTATTGAGATTTCTTTTTGATTATTATACAGCCCATCAGACTGATAACTTGCTTTACGATGAGTTCGCATGATTGCCCACATATTTAAAAATTCCTAAAATATGAATTCCTTTAAATCCATTTAAAAACCAAATATTAGTTTTTATAAAAAGTTAAACAAATTAGTATTAAAATAAAAGTATATTCATTCATGGAATACAAATTTTGATAGTAATAATTTAATATAAATAATGAAAGTGACTATTAATTTTTAACCTGCTATTCAACAAAACATTTAAATCATTGAAAACTTACACATCAATTCATTACTCATAAAGTATTCTTGATGTTTTTTTTTCTTTATTTTCTATAAAATGAATGTTTTAATCCATGGTTTTGAATATTCCGTAACAATGTAAATGTTTAAATTAAGATATTTAAGATATATAAAGTACATTTAATTAGAACTACTCTGCTTTGATATTCGAAATTATATATAGAGAATCACACTATCACAGATTGAAGAGAAATTCTTCTTTTCTATCCTTTCCCTTTTTCATATTACTCCTAATCTAGGTAGAGACTAGAGAGTGAGCTGAGAGTGTCACTGTCGAGTGTCGAGTCGAGTGAGACTGTAGACTGTAGAGTCTATTGTTGTATCTTTATTTTTACGCCGTCGAATCCAATAGATGTCGTTGTGCAGGAACTAGGGTTCTTTTCGTCGGCAGACTTGAGGGTCTGTATATGCGCGCGCGGAATTCAAAGTAAGGGAAAGAAATAAGTAGAATAGAACTTCGAGTTTACCTTTTTTGAGAATTTATATTATGTATATATATATATTTAAAGTACAAGGAACTCTTTGTATAGATGTGTCTGATCGAGTCGGTGTCAGAACAGATTCTGCTTCTTGGCATAGTTTCCCGTTTCCTGGAAAAAGTAAGCTGCTGACGTCTTGTAGCTGGGAGGTTGGGCCTTTCCCTTTTTCTGGCCAATGAGAAGGTTGGTGAGCGCTTGCGCATGCGCGTCGATGCAGTTCTTGAGTGGTCCCTCCTCCGGTGTGTAAGTGTAGTGGAGACATATACGGTAGTAACCAAACTTTATTCTATACCTATCCACGTATTTGCATGCAAAAATAATTCAAGTGAATTTGAATATCGCGCGGAACGGTTTGAAACGCTACCTCGCGGGCTTTCTTTCGTTACCCGTGCTCGCATCTAGTGTAGCGTTACACAACATTATTGAATTTGTCTAACTCTAGTGTGTATCTTGATCGTTTACCGTTAAATCCAATAGATGCCGTTGCGTAAGAACTAGGGTTCTTTTCGTCGGCAGAGTACAGACCTGTGGGTCTGCATCTAAGCTATTCCACAATTTATTTCTCTTTTACGTTGACAAAAAAATTTTTTTTGAGAGCACACTCACGGGATAAATTTTTTCTGTTTCTTGAGACTTTCTTAACGTAGAGAAGAATAAAAACAAGCTTGATTTAAGGTATTAATTTTTTCTGACGATAATTAGATTTTTTTTAAACGATTAAAAATAGCTCTAGTTTGATCGAAAATAATGAAGCTTTTTCCGCCGTTTGGTGGCGCTACTGAGACGTAGGGAGAAATTGTGGTTAATTTAAATGAATCTAAAATAGTGATAGGAATAATTATACGTGTAAAAAATCAAAAAGTGTTTAAAAAGTATAAATTTACAATAAATAATTTAAAAATATTTTAATTCATTTTTTAATATTTTTTTTCACACATTAAAATGAAAAATACTATGTCCAAACCCTTAGTGATAATTAACCTATAATAATACACAGTGAAGTAAACAAATGTGTTTTGTGCAGGCACTCCTAGAGTCTAAGGTAAAATTATTTATTAAATGTAACTGATTAACTAAATTAAAGTGAGAAAAAATGAGAAACTATTGTTGTTTTTTTAAGTGCAAAAATGATGTGAGTAAAGGACATTAATTTGATAATAATTCGTGAAAAAAGTTATGCATTATAAATAAATTACTTGTTATGGTATGAATTAGTTATAAATATGAATAAATATTACTAGAAAGTAAAATAATTTTTGACCGGCTAATCATTCTATCATGAGTTGTTTTTACGTCTATGGTCTTACCAAAGTTTATTGCAGCAAAGCTGATGACACCATCGCATTATAGGGAAAAAATACCTGAATAATGTGTGCTATATTTGCAACCAATATTTTTAGATGATAATGTACAAATCGAAGATGAAGAGTAAAATTAAGTGAATCAAAGATCAAGGCTTCCCCACGAGCCTGTAGGAGACTGGTTTTCCGTTCTTATTTTTCATTTACTAGCCGAAAAATATTGGCAGCAAGGGTTGTAAAGGTTTTTTATGTAGTTTTTGTGTAGAATACGATGGTGCTATCCATTTTATTGTAACGGCCTTTGGTAAGGCGACAGAGGCCAAAAATAGCTGAAAATAGCTAAAAGAAGCAGTTTTCTGAATTTTTAGGCATGGCCCACCACTCCAAAAAATCTAAAAAAATTCAGGCACATAAAGTGCAGAAATATTTACATTTCCACTGAATTTCACGCCTGAACCACAATATGACTGGATTATAGAGTGATTTTAATTTAATTTAATTTTTTTAGGTTAGTTTCTGAGGTTCTAAAATCATGAAAAAAATTGAGAAAATGTGTATTTTTATGTAGAATACGCTCATATTTTTTTTTAGATTTTTACGAAGCAATTATTTTGATAAAAAAAGTTATTTATGAAAAAATCAGTTTTTTAGGTGGTATGGTGAGGAAGGGGGGAGGGGGAGCTAAATATATCGTGAGGGATCATCATTTTGTATACCGAAACAACTGCCTTTCACTATTATAATAGGGGGTACCCTTTATACCTTTTAAACACTTTTTTATTTTTTACAAGTATAATTATTCCTATCACTATTTTAGATTCATTTAAATTAACCACAATTTCTCCCTATGTCTTAGTAGCGCCACCACACGGCGGAAAAAGTTGTGGCGTCTCTAGCTTGGCTTCACAGCCACTAGAGCCCGCACCTACCTTCATCTCTCGCAAGCGACCAAATGGGCTGGCGATCGATATATAAGGCGCAATCGATTATCAACCGACACCCCACCTGGTGTGTCTACGGCAAGGTTACCGTCACGCCTTACTGGAAGTCCAGACGATAACCCAGGACAAAACACCACTACCTTACCGACCTAACCATCTCTCCTAAGTCCTAATTCCTTCGCCCTCTCCACGAGGTAATCTCCGTAGCCGCGTAGGCATGTGGAGCTCTTACAAAGCCTCATTCCAGAAATAACAACTCAATATGAAATTCGGAAAAAGAAAAAAAAATAGAGAATTCGAGCTTTCCAAATCTCTTTTCAGAATTAGAAAATGTTGATTTCTTCGAGTTACGTAAGTTTGAAGTTGGGCTTAAAATTCACTAAATATGTACTGTAATCATGCATGGATTCAATTGTTTTTTCAAATTCTTTCTTTGTCACCATTTTTCGTTAGTTTCAAACCCAACTTTAAACTGACATAACTTTTGAAGGAATCAACATTTTATAATTCTGAAAAGAGATTTGGAAAGCTCGTTCTCTAGGTCTTTTTCTTTTTTTCTGAATTTCATATTGAGTTGTTATTTCTGGAATTATTTTGAATCAAACTAGAGATATTTTTAATCATTTAAAAAAATCTAATTAGTGTAAAAAAAAATTATACCCTTAAATCAAGCTTGTTCTTATTATTTTTTACGTTAAGTAAGTCCCAAAGACCAAGAAAAAATTCATCCCGTGAGTGTGCTCTCAAAAAAATTTTATAATTTTTTTAAATAAATTTTTTAATTTTTTTGTCAACGTGAAAGGGAAATAAATTGTGGAATATCTTATATGCACGCGGAATTCAAGGTAAAAAAATAAAATGAGTAGAACAGAACTTCAAACTGTCTTTTAGAGAATTTATGAGTATGTGTGTGTGTCTATCTCCCTATATTATATAGTTGTTTCAAAAAGCTTACCATTTAGCTCCCCTCCTCCACCCCTTACCATCATCTCTCAGCTCCCCTCAACGTTTTTCTCAATTTCCTTTACTGAATTTTAATATGAAAATGTTGCACCAAGTTGAATTTCATTGTCGAGCTTGTCTTAATTATGTTTTGAACTACTTATTTGTTGTAACATAATAAATTATTATTACGTAGTGTCTCTTCTTAAAGTTCAAAGTTTCTTTGACTAAAATAGCCCCTCTTCAAACCTGTTTTAGTGATTCTGTTCAAGTGAAACCTTAATTGTAATATAATAACAAAATTAATCTTGGTGACGTATGGTTTCTTGTATAAAGCTTTTAACAGCCCTAATGTATTTTCGTACTATTCTACAGTCCTAATGTATTTCTATAGTCCTAATATATTCAATAATTCTTTTGAAGTTCGATAACATACATGTAAATAATATCGTACATATATTAGACAAAATGATAACAAAACGAATTTTTTGAAGTTGAAAGTGTGTGGTCTGAGTGATATGGGGCTGAGGGGTCCGAGTGGAGCCGGACCCTAGTAAAAATTATTACATGCACGTGCTTTTCTACATGCTAAATCACGTGATATGAAAATTTTTTAATTTGTAAAAATAAATAAATTTATTTGAATAAATTATAGAAATGTATTTAAGTACAACATTTATACTTAAGTATCATCATATACGAGAAAAATATTAAATTTAGTAATTAAAAATTTTTGTAGACGATGGGAATCGAACACCGGACCCTTGGCACGGAAGTCGGACGCTCTAACCACTCACCTATAAAAGACTTAAAGTTTGTGTTTTCGAAACTGATACATAAGCTACACTAAGATGTATGCGTTATTGCTTTTTTTTATTATTCGATACATAATTAAATTAGAATAACATAATTATCAAATTTAATATAGTTACTTTATTTAAAAATATTAGAAGTAAATAACAATAATTTTTTTTGTAAGGGACCATCTACCAATGACCCGTGCCGTGCCGTGCCATGCCGGCCGAGTGCTTTTGAAAAGCCAGTGTACCGTCTATCAACGCTACTGCGTCTGTGCTCCAAGCGCCCCTTTGTTCACCTTTGTTCACCTTTGTTCGTGATGAAAAAACGAAGTAGTTGCTCAGAACTTTTGGAAATTTGTGTAAAATTAAAATAATTATTAATATTATTTTTGACATAATATGTTTAAAATTCGATTTTACACATCATTTTTGGTGTGTAAAATGCAATTTTACACATACTGTGCGTAAAATAAAAACAATGTGTAAAATCGAATTTTACACATATATACTATGTCAAAAAATTATGTTCGCAACACGTGCGTACGATTTTTGTTGTGTGTGATAGAAAATACACATAAAAGTATGTAACACTACTCGCGCCCTCTATTATATGTAAAGCGTAAGAGCTCCATAATTTGTCCAAAAATCCACGAGCGTCTACGCGACGCTTTGAGAGTTAGTCTCGGCTGAGTACGCATGCCGACAACATGCGACGCATACACTCTGTAAACTCCTTTGCTTCCACGATCGTTAATAAATATTCTTATATATAATAATAATACAAAGAGTTGAGTTTATTTATTAACAATAATAATAACAATTTTCACACTCGTAGCGATCGAATACGCGACCGGCCGGCTACGCTGGCCACTCGTGTACTCCATTACTACTCATGTGTAAAACCGTATTTTACGCACTTGTTACGAAAATAACTATTATTATATGATGATTATATGATGATTGAGGAAGCGCTTTGAGCATGGACGCAGTTAACGTTAATAGATGGCACACTCGTTTTTCAAAAGCACTCGGCCGGCACAGCACGGCACGGGTCATTTTGTAGATGGTCCCTTAGAAATAAAGGACACATGAAAAGGGTGTGTTTATAAATCCCTACCATACCGACATCGTCATTTAATTATTAATAACAAATAATCCTGCGACCTTGTTTTACAAATGAATGCAATTTTCTGTTTTTCACAATCGTGGAAAAAAATACATGGTTAAAAAATTTTTAATTTCAAAATTCAAAAATTTTCTTATTGTTTGCTCAGCAATACGTATTTTTAAATTTATATACAATAATCCAATCAATAATAAATAACGATATATTTTTTTACATCGATTGTAAAAGATAGAAAATAGCATTCAATTATAGAAAAAAAGATCGCAGGATTATTAGTAAATAAAAATTAAATAATGATGTCGGAATGGTAGGGATTTATAAACATATATTCTTTTCATGTTTTCCTTATTTCTAATAAAAAAATTATTTTAGTCTTCTAATATTTTTAAATAAAGTAACTATATTAAATTTCATACTAATTATGTTATTCTTACTTACTATCGGTGCTACAGTCTTATAAATTAAATTAATTAATATTAATGGCAATCAGATTACCTTTGTTTATAACCACTCTCGCAGAAACTTAAGTATGTATCGATTAAAGAAAGCAATAGCACGTACATCGTAGTACAGCTTATGTATTAGTTTCGAAAACACAAACTTTAAGTCTTTTATAGGTGAGTGGTTAGAGCATCCGACTTCCGTGCCAAGGGTCCCGTGTTCGATTCCCATCGTCTACAAAAATTTTTAATTACTAAATTTAATGTTTTTCTCGTATATATGTGATACTTAAGTATAAATGTTGTACTTAAATACGTTTTTATAATTTATTCAAATAAATTTATTTATTTTTACAAATTAAAAAATTTTCATATCACGTGATTTAGCATGTAGAAAAGCACGTGCTCTAAAAGAATTTGAATAAACTCTCTCTGGTCGTCATCTACATCAGCAAGGCCGATGTAGTTGATATGAATTGCTCCCGTCCCACCTGTGTCTAACGATGTTGTAACGGTACTCGCTCTTTGACGCCCTCTATGCTAAGAGAGGCATCTAGAGGCCATAGGACAGTGTTAAATTTTCGCATAAAATCTGCTCCTAAAAGACAATTTGCACCGAGTTCATCCATGATGATTAGCTCAAGGTAACGACGGACGCCAGCGACGTCGAAAGGCAACTCGACGTGCCCTAGGATCGGCACGTTTCTACCATCGGCTAATCTTGTTCCTCTTTCGAGGTGCGGTATAATAGTTTTACTACACTCGCAAGCCATTTGTAGTCCTACACGCCCAATTGCCGTACGCGATGCGCCAAAGTCGTATTAGTCCAGGCAAACTAGCCTTTTTCATTACCATGATTGTGGATGGCAATGTCTCAGCGGATTCTTATAGTTTTCAATAGTAGGAACATAATGTATATAAATGCTGCTCGATAATAGTGAAATTTCATTGTTTAAACAATGCTCAAAGTTGAAAAAAACGGTTTTTGCTTATATATTTGCAACTATTGATCTGACAGACAAAAATCCTAATTGAAAGTTGTAGAGATTAAAAAGATCTATCGAGGAAGATGCTTACTGAAACTGCTATGTTTTAAATTGAACTGAAGCTATTTTTTAAATTATCAATAAAAAATTTAGATTTTGTCATTGAGGCTCGAAAAGTACTTGTAAAGGTAGGTATTACCCACCTTTATTACCAGTCATTAAGCCGATTCTGAAAAACTATTTTTGAAGGCTGTACGTTATTAATTATCTAAAAAATTTCTTTTTGACAGGAATTGCTACATTTTTTGGCAGTCGTATAGAAGTCTGGGACGGCTCATTTTAATCTTAGAGAGTTGTACTTTCATGACCAAAAAAGACCTAAGCGATTAAACAATTAAAAGTTGCTTCAAAAACGCTTTAAAAATTTACATCAAAATATTTATGAACAATAGGCTCGCACGGCCAGACTATTATAATTAGAAACTTCTCGACTTGATATTCGTAAAGGAGGCATTTTTAAGAAATTTTAAGACCTGAATGGTTGCTCTAGCATAATTAGAAGCTGAGCTAATCTTTTTTTTTAATTACTGCGGCCTTATTTTCAAACATTAACAATCTATCTATAATAAAAATAAGTTAATTTTTTTATAATATTTCAACAATAACATGAAGGTACATCTTCAGTGATCTGTACCAATTAATCAACATACATATATCTATACATATTTACATATTCTTTACAATTACAAGTTTAGTTTGTTAAAAGAGACTTATATTTTTTAGATCTTGAGACACTTGAAGTTTCTGTTAATAGATTGTAGCTAGGCGATTTGGATGTTGACTTATTCGGTTTTTATATTTTCGGGAGAAAGTTTGAACTTCTTGTTTGACTGACGGTGTGTTTGTATCCTACCTAATTATTTGATTTGGTACAAACCATGGTGCGTTTAGTTTCTTCTGGAATGTTTCTTAACTTTTTGTTTTGGAATCTTTCAATAATTTCTACGATTGAGACTGATGCTGTTCCCACAGTTGAATCCCGTAGGATAACACAGGTTTTATTATAGATTTGTATAAAAGTAACTTATTTTCAGTAGAGAGTTGCGATTTCCTATTTAACAACCAGCACAGACATCGAAATGCATTCCTAGATATTTTGCGTTATCCTTTTGAGGTATAGGTTGTTTGTTTATAAATATTGCAGGGTACGTCTCTTTTCGTAAAGTAAAGGTAACTTGAACAGATTTACTTTCATTAATGCTAATTCTCTAGACGTTGTACCACTGTTGAATTTTCAGCAGGTACTTTTTAAGGGGAAAAGACGTCACAGCTGTGTTTGAATCTGTTGTCAGAATGGCGGTATCATCAGCTTAAGTGACGATAGTAATACTCTCCATATGAGGTATATCAGTAGTGTAAATTAAGTATAATGTTGAGTCCAGTACACTACCTTGAGGAACTCCGGCATTAATTCGATAGAGTTTGGATTTTTCGTTCTGAATTTAACTTGACATGCTCTATTACTTATATATGATTTGTGACACTGCAAATTTTACTTCCCCGCGCCGCGCCACTAAGCTCACCCTGGGGGCTATTTTACAACGATCCGTGAATTTCTCGTTACGACGAACTCTAATTTTTACGCGGCCTATTTATTTGGTAAGGGTGCCTGGTCGCGTTTATGTCTCTATTGCACGGCTCCTCACTGGCACGACTCTTATCTTCGGCGCGAATTCGTTCTCCAACGGATGACCTGGGGACGGTCGCAACCCTCGGCGGCAAAATCTCCTGTTGAACTAACCGAAAACTGCGCGGCACTAATGGGACGACACAACACGGGGGAATGAGACGGCACGTGCATACACGAAAGACTTCAGAACACCAATAAAAAAGAAAGAAATAATTGTGTTCTTTGCACTAATTTGGTTTATTCGCCCGCTCACACTTTCCGTCTGTAATAATTCGCAACTTTACAATTCTCACGCACGCACAATCGAATATAGCTCGTAAATCACAAACGTCACGGGGATAGAGAGAGTACGTCCATGCACTTTCATTTAACCTGAAAAAAGGCACGTCGGGGAGCGAACAGGCTCGCCGACACGGACCACACTCACCGCTATGATGGCTTGCTGCAACCTCACGAAGTTGTACGTCTCGATCGCTCCTCTTTCTCTCTATATAACGTCACGCTTCTACGCTTATAAATATTCCGCAAATTACTCTTATTCTGTACGCACCACTTCTTATCTCCAAATACTCTCACAAAACTCTATACTACTTTATTTTATTTATCTACGACTACTCTCACAACTCTGTATATACTACTAAACGCTCAGCAGACAATAGCTGACTGAGCGAGCATCTGAAATTGCGACTTATCGCTTGTTCCGACCGAATTCGTTGCATTTGCGACGTCGTCAGAGACATGTCATGCTCTGTTAGGCGCGTTTCAGTCTACGTTACTGGCGTTGATGAGTGGCGTATTTGAGCACTAAGCAAGCGCCTTGTCACATTTTTCCTTGCGATCACTTCGTTTGTAGTCCGTTCGCTAAACTTTAGATGATCTAGCATTGCGTTCAATTTTTCATCGCGCTTATGCATCGTTGCCGCATCGTCTATATCTTCTGTTTGGACAAAGTCATATAGGGTGTAGTCACCGCGTAGTCGGCTATACAATCTATCTGATTTTGCAAATGGTGTTTCGCTCGTGAGCAGTTCTAACTCTTCGAGAGCTGACGTAAGTACATCGCTATTTAGTCGTAAGATTTCTTGGATTTCTCTACCGATCGACTCGTTGAAAGTAATGTCATCTTGTATTGACATTTTGTTCTAGAGTGTACGCGATTCAAAAAAAAGATACAAAAAAAAAATCAAATACAAATAAATAAATAGTCGAGAAATACAATAATAAAAAAATAAACAAAGTTAAATAAATTAATTTAGATAGATATGCAGCAATAATTAGCTAAATTATTGGATTAACAAATTGTGTTATTGAGAAATTAAGCCATTGTCACAGTAAATTGGATGTTATTGTGCAGAGGGACTCATTGTTTTCTACAAAAAGGATTGCTTTTAGTGGTTTTCAGCGTTTTCTTGCTTAGCCTTTTACGAGCTATTATTTTGATGAAATATCTATTCGCGTATGTTACCTATGTTTGATTATGTTTAACTTTTGTCAGAAAAGAGAGAAAGGAAAAAAATGAATCGCTTCCAGTTATTACTATTTTACTGATATGAGTGGATACCTTGCGGGAACGCTAGTTCGCTAAAAGGGATCGATAAAAAAAGAGATAGAGAAATTTTGTTAGTTAACGTTAATATAAGTAATTAATAAAATAAATAAATAAATGCCGTAAGTCGGTTTAAAATATCGCGAAATTGCTTTAACTGAAAGAGTATTGCGTTACGCGCTGAAAACTCTAAAATACACTGAGAGAAATGATGTATTAAAATTTATTATAAACCTAAGAAAAATTACTATTGTTTGTAGTAGCGTTGGGACCAACTGAAATTATACCGCATTTTTATTACAACGGTAAAAATAATTAATATATTTCAGAATAATTATTCTAATAGTTGATTTATAAAAATTATTACGTCTCTAGTATAAATTACTATTTACATATAGAAAACTGTTCTTTTAAAAAATTAACATCGATCATACGAAATTTTGTTATCCAACGTAGTAAAAATTGCCACACCATTAGTACTTTCTGCGCATGTCAGCGCGCACATGTGCTTGATTAAGGTTATGTTTTTTTCCGCGATTTCATTTTGTCTTGCTTTTAACTGAACAAAACATGGGAAACCTATATTTAATAATTAATTTTTTATATTATGTAAATTACTTATAAGTTATTTGTTGATATTATGGTAGTTATTTAATGTCATTCGATCATTGAAGTCGTATCATAACCGGGCGTAGTAATTATATCAGTTTCAAAATTTTGTACTTAAGAATTTCGCGTGGGTAAGTGGTTAACGCGTTCGACTGCCGTGCGAAGGGTTCTTGGTTCGAATAGGGGTCTCGTAAAAAAAAATTTATTTCTTTATTTAATTAATTTTAATATTAAATCTGTAGTATTTGCGAGTGTACTAAGTAAATTGTGTAAATACGAAAAGAAAAATAAAAATTTAATTTTTTTTTAATTTAAACTCATTCATAAAAATTACTACGTTGGATATAGCAAAAATTATTCTAATTTCGGTTCCTCCGCCCGCTACTACAAAATGTAGTAATTTTTCTTACGTTTATAATAAATTTTATCACAACATTTTTGGCAGTGTACTTACAACGACTCTTACTGTGGTACGTAATCCCATTCGCTTTCGCATCTGTAACTAGAAACTATTGTGTCTTAGCATGTATATATTATAGTGCGTGCGTGCGTGCGTGCGTGCGTGCGTGCGTGCGTGCGCGTGTGTGTGTGTGTGTGTGTGTGCGTGCGTGCGTGCGTGCGTGCGTGCGTGCGTGCGTGCGTGCGTGCGTGCGTGCG
>JAWWEQ010000022.1:19856-35708 GCA_035583055.1 Torymus tubicola
TTTTTATACTTCGTTGAATTTGTCGTAAGAAAATATTATACAATTTGATACTAATAAGGCCCAATTATATTTCAAACTTTTTTTTAAAATAGTTTCAACGTATATTAATTGAAGTTATCACTTCTACCGGGCGTCCCGAGACGCACATGGTTTTTTTTTTAATTGCATATTTTTACCCTGGGTGCAAATTTTTAAGACCTCTATTGGATTCAACGGCCGAAACAATTTTTTGCTAGTTTTCTGAAAAAAATAATTATTTGATTTGATTTTTAATCAATGGTGGTACCACTTCTAACACTAGCGAAATCTAGTGAGATTTGTGCGAGGTTGTACTGCAGATGACTCTCAATAGTCGAAACTCGAAAGCAACTAACAACTAAGCAACCTCTATCGCAGCATATAAGATCGCAGCACTACAGGCGTACCCGCTGTTATAAACACAACACATCACTGTATAGTATGTGCTGCTTCGCATATGCTTTGAGGGCTCCAATTGAACTTGCCCCGGCGGCCCGGCCGCTCCGTCTCGGCAGCTGCTGTGGCAGAGAGTTTCGTCTCCGCTCCGCCGTTTGCCACGGCGGCGCTTGAGTCGTGTGGCACTTTGCACAATCGCCAACCCAACACTGCCCAGTGCCCACCACTGGCTACAGGCCTACAGGCTACATTATATTCGCAGCACAGCTTCCGTTTTAAAGAGAAAAAAAAACTGAGTACGTAGTATCGATACATTGTCGATAATTCGAGAGTTAAATTATTAATACTTGCCTATGTAATGTTTTTAAGTGCAAAATTTCATTTTTAAGCTAGTGCGAAGGAGATCAGAAATAAAGTATGATAAATTAGAAAAGATTTTTGCCTGCATTATTAAAGAAAATCGCAAAAAGTACCTGCAAGTTATAATACGGTGTGCACCGGGGCTCTCTTTTCAGGCACAACAACCTTGACGACTACGGAAGGAATGAGAGCGTACCAGTCAAGCAATTGCAAATGTCATGCACCTAGCAATAAGGAATGACTTGCGATATCCCAAAAATAAATGGTCCAGAATAGTTCGTGTCCTAGAGGTTGAAATTCGTCGAAATTTTAACGTTTACTGGACGAGGTGCTTGACCTTCTGATTCTATTTTGACATTGTGGTTAGTGATTCCCCTATTGCGCAAATTTCGATATTAAATTAATTAAGTAAAATATCGTGGAAAATTTAATTCTCTTTGCATTAGCTTTTCTTACCTTTTTATTGAAATTTTATTAAATTATTACAAAGTACTTTGAAAATTATTTTTAAATAATAACTTCAAATTAAATTTTTCATTCTTTCTAATATTTGTTTCACATTAATAAATTTAAGAAAAACATTTTTGCCGTAAAAGAAGGTACAGTGTACTAAAAAAATCTTTCAGTTACTTTTTAAAGAACTCAAATGTTCTGTTTATTTCTAAATTTAAATTCGTAAAGATGATGATTAACTTTTATATTGTTGAAATTTATAATTAAAAATTTTTATTTTTAGGTTGACATTTTTTTTTAAGATCTTATAACATTGGTCTTATTTTTATGAAAATTCTCATAGTGGTGCAAGATAACAAATAAGCCTACAAGAAATGTCCCTCAAGCCCAAAGTAGTAGACTTTTGTCAAACTTGGAATATTCTGCAGGAGACTGTTAAAGGTGTGATAACATTAGCCGATGTTCCACGTGCAACATGGAATGATAGATTTAGGTAATCAAAATTTATAATGAGAATAATTAAATTAATAATAAAATATATGGTTATTGATATGTTAAAATATGTACTATGTTATAGTGATGTTTACTCACTATGTGTTGCATACCCAGAGCCATTAGCAGATCGTTTATACAGTGAAACCGAAAGATTTTTAGATAACCACGTAACTCAATTATTAGCTAAAGTTCGCTCACAAGGAGAAAATGGTCTACTGCAGGCATATCATCGTGCATGGACTGAATATTCTCAAGGAATCAATTATCTTCATCAGTTGTATTTGTATTTAAATCAACAGCATATAAAGAAACAGAAACTTACAGAAGCTGAAATAATTTATGGAACATCTTCGGCTACATCATCAGATTATCAAGAACAAAAAGAAATAGGTGAACTGGGATTATATATATGGAAAAATAAAATGATTGAATCATTGAAAAGTTCTCTTGTTGCATTACTACTTGAGGGAATTCATGCTGATAGATTAGGTGAAGCACAACCTGCCACAACAGATGTTATATGTGGAGTTATTGAAAGTTTTGTAAGAGTTGAAGAATATAAAATGAAAGGTCAATTGAATGTAAGTAAAAGAAATAAATAAATCGAGATTTATAATGAGAGTGATGCTGTCTCTTTAGCATATTGTTATATTTGTGTCTTATACTTTATTTCAAGGTACTAGTGTATCCTTTGGTTAGAGTTGATTTTAAGTCACTGCAATAAAATTTTGTTCGTTATATTTTGTGAACTATTGAATTTGAAAAAATTATTCAGTTGGTTTAACTATTTAAAATATTTGTAGTTGTATCAAGAAATATTTGAGGGTCCTTTTTTAAAGCAGAGTGGTGAGTTTTATTCAAGAGAAGCTTCAGAGTTACTACAACAATCAAATGTTACTCGTTATATGGAACGTGTTACTTGGCGTCTTAGTCAAGAAGAATTACGAGCTCATAAATTTCTTCACAGTACATCTGTACCAAAGGTAATATAAACTTTTAAAAAACAAACTCAATATTTTTTAAAACTTAGATACCAGTAATTTAAACTTTTAGTAAACAAACTCAATATTTTTTAAAATGTAGGTAAGACAATGTTGTGAGGAGAAAATGGTTGCTGCTCATGTGGCTTGGTTACATACAGAAGTAGATGCTATGGTAGAAAATGAACGAAGAAAAGATCTTTCACTCATTTATCCATTGCTAAGGCCTCTTCCATCAGGCTTGCAACATCTTGTACAGAAATTCACAGAACACATTACTAATGAAGGATTACAAGCCATTGGTTCCTTACAAGGAGAAAATGTAATAAATAGTTCATTGTTTACCTAGGATGCAAAATAGGGGATTCTGACTCAAGTTAGCGTTTCCTATTTTACTCGATAATCCAACTTTACGAGTAATGTGAATCCTTATTGCATCCATAATGCACATTGTTTTATACACTCTGAATGCAAAATTTGGTTTTTCATGCCGATTTTACATACCTGCAATATACTCTAGATCTACAATCTACTATTATACACTTATTTAATCAGGCTTCAAGAACCAAAATTTATGCCCAGAGGGTAAAAAAATAATTGTCGATCAGTTTTATCCTCTAATTCCTAAAGTTTCTTATTTTTTTTATAGGTTCACACACAATTTGTTGAAAGTATGCTCGATGTACATGCTAAATATTCAGAATTAATTAAAGACTTGTTTAAAGGAGACCAAGCATTTATTGGCGCTCTTGACAAAGCTTGCTCAGCTGTTGTGAACCATAGACCTGCACCACGTCAACCAGCACGGGCACCAGAATTAGTAATATTTTCTTTCCTCATAATATTTTTGGAAATTCGGAGATTTAAATGCATAAAAAGAATTATGTTTACCTATAGAGTGCTGCAGCATTTCTTCATTTGAATACAGTCAAATTCATTAGACATCAAGTGACCCAACTGTGCTCACATCATAAATCATTTTGAAAATTATGTATGCTATCCCCTTAAAATAAGGATGCATAATTTTTAATTTTTTAATTGCAGTAAAATTCAATCTGGTTTGTAATGTTTAAAATTTATTACAATATTCTTACTTTGAATGTATATCAGATTATTCACTTTTTCTCATAGAAAGAGAAAACAAGTGATGATGAAAAAATGAGGTGGTCACTATAGTCAATATAAATTGCTTTATTTACATGAGATATATACATATGTATGATTGATTCACTGTCCAATAGAGAGGTTAAAAAATAAATTTCCTTGAAACTTTGTCAAAATGTTCTATTTTATTAGCGGATGCTGGATTTTACAATTAATGTTTTACAAGTGTGTTACATTTTTGACGATTTTGATTTTTTTATAGAACTTAAGAAAGTTTCTGTAGAATTTAACTATATTATTTGAAACCGACGTAAACCTTTTTTGAGATCAAAAACAAAATGGATTCTTTTAGATCGAAAAACGATCGTACACCCTTTTGGAACTCCTGAATACTTTTGTATAATGAAAAGGTCTTTATGTAGTTTGTGATGTAGATAGCTCGGATGGAACTTTTAATTTTCTAAATTTTAGTGTTTCGTTTGCACATACATAAGTGAAAGCATGTACATACGACTGAAAATATTTTTATTGAAAAACTGTCTAAATTTAACATAAAAACATGACATGCATAAAACATTAATTTTAAAAAATCTGAAAAATTCACCAGCATCCAATCAATCAATCAATTTTTTGATCTCTTGATTTGACAAAAAGTCAGTCATATTTGTACCTTGATATTTTTTTTCTTTTTACCTCAATGAATTGATAATATTTCTTTAAAATTTTAATTAATAAGCTACATACACTTCTAATAAGAGATACTTTATTGAAGTTGATAAAATTATGTCTAGCATATAGAATACCAATTGTTTCTTTCTGAGCCTTTTGATGTTCTTTGAAGTTCCTTTTTAATGCTTCAATCAAAAAGGGCTTAACATAAACAAATATAAAATGTTATCTTTACACAGAGTTTAATCCCACCTCTAAACTTAGATTTATAAAACATTGGGTTAAAAATAATCATGAAAAATAAAATTTCAAAATTAGAATATTGCAATGAATTTTGTTGAAAAGTAAAATATATATTCTATATCATTATAAAAGAATAATTGCATACCCAAATTTCAATATGATTGATAGTATGAGCACACTAGGACTATTCAATTTAAAATCGATTTGATCATGCAATAATTTATAAAAGCATTTATAATTTTAGCATTGCTACTTATTTCAATTTTTTTAAATAGTATTATTTTATGAAAATTGTTAAACATCAAATTCTGTCTTATAAATTAATCCAGTCTATTCAATATTACTTTACTCCAGATATATAATTAATATGTTGGATAAAATGATAACAACAAATTTAAATTATAAATGTGGAAGAAAATGGTTCTGCTATCCATTTTTTCCAATAATTAAATATATTATTAATTATTTTACTAAGTATAAATTTTAGTGAAGTTATTTTTTCACCTAAATTAATATCAACAAAAATTTAATTTACTTAAAACATATGGTTAAAAACTTGACATTTAAAAATTAATGAGTAATTTAGTTTATTTAATACACGTGAAAAATAATTGTAATAAAATTTCTTTTTTAATTTACAGTTGGCTAAATATTGTGATTCACTGTTGAAAAAATCAGCTAAATTTGCATCTGAAAGTGAAATTGAAGAAAAGTTAGCACGTTCAATAACAGTTTTTAAATATGTTGATGACAAAGATGTTTTCCAAAAATTTTATGCACGAATGTTAGCTAAACGACTGATTCATCAACAATCCCAATCGATGGATGCTGAAGAAGCAATGATTGATCGACTGAAACAAGCATGTGGTTATGAATTCACAAATAAATTACATAGAATGTTCACAGATATGTCAGTAAGTGCAGATCTTAATGCAAAATTCACAGCAAGTTTACGAGAAAGAGAAGGAGAAAATCATCAAACTGGCATTGGCTTTACTGTATATGTTTTACAAGCAGGGGCTTGGCCACTAGGACTTCCCCCTTCACCTGGTCCTTTTCATGTTCCTCAGCAGCTTGAAAAATCTGTACAGGCTTTTGAATCGTTCTATCATGCACAATTCAGTGGTCGTAAACTAACCTGGTTACATCATTTGTGTCAAGGAGAACTCAAACTAAATTATCTTAAAAAACCGTATTTAGTCACTGTGCAAACTTATCAAATGGCTCTACTATTATTATTTGAGCATTGTGATTCCACTTCTTGCAAAGAAGCAGCTGCAGCACTACGTTTAACTCATGAACAACTAGTGAAGCATGCTGTGAGTCTGGTTGACTGTAAAATTCTTAGAAAATTAACAGAAGAAGATCTGGAAGAGGATACCATTCTTACACTTAATTTTGATTATTATAATAAAAGAACGAAATTTCGCATAACAGGAGCACTACAACGTGATGCTCCTCATGACACAGAAGCTACTCATCGCAGCGTTGACGATGATCGCAAATTATACTTGCAGGCTGCAATTGTACGCATCATGAAAAGTCGTAAAATTTTGAGGCACAATCAACTTGTACAAGAAGTAATATTTAACTCCAATTTAAGTCTTAATATCTTGTAAACAATAAATATAGTTCAACAACCATTATAATTTTTTATTTACAGGTTCTTGGACAATCTAAAGTTACTTTTGCACCTTCTATTGGAATGATTAAAAAATGCATCGAAAACCTTATAGATAAACAGTACATCGAGCGTACGTCAAATAGTGCAGACGAATATTCGTATGTTGCGTAACCTCAACGCAACTACCAAAACTAATTTATTTTTTAACTTGAGATGCTCTCTGTTAAGATGCAAATGGCAGTTATAAAAATATTAATTGTAAAAGTAAAGATTTACATATTGAAAAGGATTTTCTGCTGTTCAATGGATCACAAATTATAAGGTGATTGTATAGTTGAATTCAAAATCTTTTGTATCTTTATTTTTAGTAAATAATTTTAATATTTATTTCATAAAGAAGTTTTTGAAATATTGAAAATAACTAATCACATTATTCATTGTGATATCTTTGTTAAATAAAATCTGATAGATTTTGTCAACTATTTATTTGTTTGCTTTGATATTAAAAATTACAGTATAAAATAATTTTTGTATAATAATGTGTGTAATAAGTTCTTTTAAAATTAAAGATTTGATGAATTTTTAAAAAATTTCAATGTACATTTACCTTATAAATAATACTGATGAGCATCTCGAATTGTTTGATTACTCTTAATATTACCGATCAAATATCATAATGAATGAATGACTTGTAATATATATGCGCACTGAATAAAGATGTTATTATTTTAGATAAATGAGTTAGTTACACCACAAATGTCAAAAATTACCGATCATGAAAAATATTTTTAAGTACGACCGCTACTCGGGAGAGCCTTACAGATTCAGCACCATGAACGACGTAATGAGGTTTAACTAAGAACTCAAACTGATTTTAAATAATCAATAGCTCAGATTCGCAGAGATTACTGATTAGATTATACAAAGGGTCTGGTTCTATATGGAGGTACATCCATTGGAAAAAATTATAATAAATTATTTTTCGAGTATAACTTGCTGGGATGTGATTTCACATAAAATTGTTTGCAGGAGTAGTAGAAATAATTAAAATACATGCTTTTTTATATTATAACTTTTTTCTTATAATCGCATTTTAAGATATATGAAAAAGAATATTTAATTTTATAAAAAGCGGAGCTTGTCGCACTTGACTCATAAGAGATATTGATTTACATAAATTTTAATACATTTTGAATATGAAAATTGCTAAAGGCGTTAAGACAATATTTTTTATATGAAACATTTTTTTGTAAAATTAATTCTACGCAAGTTAAATTTTCGCATATTATTTAAATTTTACTTAAAAAATAGTCTGATATATAAAATTATAAGATTCTTCTATGTAAGAGCGGTTGTACTTGCGCTTTACATGTTAAAACAAAGTTTTGGCAGCAGACAAAAATATAGACAACAGGGGATTGGCACAGACATTACGCAGTGGGGCGCCCCTCAGAATTTACAAATTTATAATTTGCCAAAATTAATTTATTTTGAAAGAAATTACAAAAATGTATTTTTTATTTTTATATTGTTATTCCTGATAGAAACGAAGGAAATGTTAAAAATATATTTATTTATTTACTGAAAAAAAAACTAAATTATATTTTTTTTGATATTTCAAAGAAATGTAAAATACCATACAAGTTCTTTATAAAATCTATGTACTAATAATTTATTTTTCTAATGTCTTTGCGAATGTTAAAGGCTATGTTATACTTATAAGAACTATTTAGTTTCGTAAATTTGAATGTCTGTAAAAACACTGTGATTCTTTCTGATTTGGCTGAAAAAGGTGATATTTTTAATATTTTATATTAAGAACGAGACGTTTTTAATTGAAGTAATTCTGGATCTAATAAATGACTTTCATCAGATTCTGAAGGTTTATTCATCCCATTAATGACAAGAGGTGAAGAAGTAGTTGCATTACTATAAGGGGAAAATCCTGCCCATTCCATACCGAGATATATTGGTGGGGGGCTTCCTAAAGGAGGGTCTAGTAATAGGTGATCTGACTGAGGTTGTTGTTGTACATCTTGACATTCTGTTGCTAGATGGGACGTAAGATGAGTATTACCTTTACATTGTTTTTCTTGTTTTCGCCACTTTGCTCTTCTATTTTGAAACCAAACCTTTTAAGAAGAAATATACCCAGTCAAGCTTGTATGAAAAATGTTAAATAATTCAAGAGTCAAGAAAAAAGGTATACCTGTACTCTAGCTTCAGTCAACTGTATTCTTAATGCTAATTCTTCTCTAAAAAATACATCTGGATAGTGAGTTTTCTGAAAAGCTCTCTCAAGTTCTTCCAGTTGAAAATTAGTAAAAGTAGTTCGGTATCTACGCTGTTTTCTTTTACCAATAGCTCCAGTTAATGGTCGTTCTTCATTTCCTGGACTTGTAGAAGAGAAATCATAAGCTAAAATGAAATTTCAAATAAAAATTTATTTAACTCAGTTAAATAGATAAAGCAAAAAATTGATGTAAAGATAAAAGCAGAGTAACCAGTTACAGATATATTGTTCGAATGTTTGGTGGGTATAGTCAAGTAGATCATAACTGTTAAACTGATTATCACTAACTTTATTTAAAGTAGGGACGGAACGAGTCGCTTAATGCATTTAGCAATAATTTAATTGAGTACTACCCCAACTTATAAGAGAAAGGGAGAGAGTTAATTAAATCAGACGAGGGACCGGGCTCGTAGTGTTAACTTACTGAATTTAGTTGGAAAGCAAACTGAGGAAGTCTGCGCTCCCATTAGACCGACAAGAGCGCCCGATTGTAGATCTCCAGGGCCCATCTCCTCGTTGGTGCCACCAGGCACTACAATTGCACCAGCAGAAACCAAAGGATCCCGTGGTGCATCCACCAAGAATAGTTGTCTACTTGTCTCGTTGACGTTGCTATCATCGTCTTTCAGTTCCATAATAGTGTATTCTTGCTTTGAATAACAACTATCAGTAACTATTTAAGATTCTTAAAGCTACTTAAACTACATATAAGATTTTTTAAATCAGGAATGTTATAAAAGAATTTTTATAGCACCATCATTTTTCGGCCGTTGATAAGCAAATAAGCTTGATGAACAACGCTTAGATCCCTCGGTCAGGCAACTCGGCTACTCGCCCGATTCTTTCCTCTTTTTTTCTTTTCTTTTTCTTTACACCTGTACAAGGTAGATAGAGTAGGGGATTGAACATTTAACGTGAGCTTCCCCAGGAGGGGTAGTGAAGCCTCAAAAATGTATTGCTTGTACACCACGAATCAATAGTATAACGTCGAGAGAATAGTATAAAAAGATATTAGCTTTACGCTTGTTAGGCTTTCCTTGTGAAGTTTTAAACTCACTGTATGAATAACAATGTTAGTACCGATGAAAAAAATTTTCTAATAAATAAAATGATATTACTATTTCTTCCCAATTAAGTTTCAGTTCAAGCTTAATTAATTATATTAAAAAATCTATCTTAACTAATTAAAAATATTTTTTATCTTGATAATATACATAATTATTATTTTCATAATCTTTGATAATCTATTTTAAAAATACATAAACAATTATTTATAATTCATATTTTTATTTTATTACATTTTTAAAAATGTTTACACAATAATATTATCCAGATATAATATACATAACTTATTTTTAACAACCTTATATTTAATAAATATGCGCTTTCTAAATATTATATAAATTTTAAATCGGATTCTAATTTCTATATGAATTCTTTCTAGTCATAGGAAATATCTTAAATAGTATTAAAATCACATACAAGAGAAGGTCCACTAATTTCTTAATTTAGGAACTAAGACTTTTTAAATCACATCGTTATTTATCAGCAGTTCTGTTACCAATTATCAAATTTTAATATAATTTACTTAATGCAATGTACTTTAAATTTGACATTCATTCAAAAAGAGTTTTGAGTTGCTTTTGCCAGCAGGCTGCTTTCCCGTAAGAAATATTTTATTTTGCTCACTTGTTGATTAAAGAAATAATATTCTTGCTTCCAAATAAATTCCTCCTAGTGTAACTTAATTTCCTCAATTTCCCTCTGCCTTTTGTTAAAGTTTTCTTTTTCTTTTTTTTAAGTAAATGCATAGATACTTTTTAAATTTTAAGGAAAAACTAAAAAATTATAAAAAAACTAAAGATGAAGGATCATATTGGAGAAAATTAAGTTTCACTAAGAGGAATTTATGTGGAAGCAAGAATGTTATTTCTTTAGTCGGAAAGTGAGAAAAATCGAAAATTTCTTACAGCTAGGGGAATAGGTGCTTTCGTTTTCCTTCTATATAAATGCTAACATACAACTTTTATATTTTAAGTTAGTTCATAGAATTCATCAAAAGCAGTTGGTAAATACACATTACTTTATAAAATCATTTCAAATGGAATGGCCCGAGTCTGCTCATATCACCAATCATAATGAAATTTAGTACACTGATACATATTGTTTACTATTTTTGTTTTTTCACACAATGATTAAAAATACAATATTAAATGCAATAAAATCATCAATAAGAGTCAACATAAATTATTTTATGTCTGTAATATACACACACACACAAATTACACATGTTCTCACTGTCACTTGATTTCTCTTTATATAAGAAAGAGTGAACAGCCTGATATACTTACATGGTTTCATAGATATTTTTTTAGTCAAAACTGTGCATCTCCTGTATTTTTGAATTTTCATCAAAATATCATGCAGAGGATGAAAAAGAATGTTAAATTGTATAAAAACACACATAGTTTATTCAAATAATTAAAAAATCTCGTAAAATAACAGTAGTTTAAAAATAACCTTGAAAAATAAAATTTCAAAGTAAGAATATATTTGTAATAAATTTTGTGTGTCCTTATTTTAAGAGAATAGCATACATAATTAGTAAGCTATTCGACTTAAAATAGATTAAAGCATTATCTTTTGAATTAGAGAATGTGACTATCAACAATTGAATATGAATTTTTTTCTTCTGATATACTTTTATATTAAACATAAAAAAGTCGGACACGACTTGTTGTTAGAAGAAGATCATCATCATAGAATTTTGTCTCTATCACCATATTGCCACTGTAAAATAAAGTAAACTTTAGTTTGTAAAAATATTAATATTCTGGTAAAAGTTTATAACTGAAATTAAAATTAAATAACTTAAGTGAACTTACTTTAGAACATTAGCTGGCATCATCTGACTTTCAGGTGCTGCTTGGAATAGACTTTGCCATGTGTTGGTGCTATTGGGGATGACAAAACCTAGCTCAAAAAACCATTCTTCCAAACAACGTCCTTTGAAGAGAACTTTTTGTTCTAGTCTAAACCTTTCCATTGGTTCTGCTGTACTAAAGTTAATTTCCCGGGATACAGCACTGCACCGCAGAATTTTTTTAGGGACATGAGCTTCATGTTCTATATCTGGTACTGATCTAAAAGTATATGTAATATATATAATGCACTGATTTATTAATTAAACTAGTTATTATTTATTAAAAATTAATATAATCACTTACAAGTCTTCATTGCCTTGCCATAAAATCTTTCCTGTGTCTGCATCACGAAGATTAATCCAGTTGCTACAATAAATAATAAATATATATAATTTAAAGTAAATTATTATGCAATAAACTGATATATTAAAAATATAATGTATAATAAATTAATTGTATGTGAAATTTATGTTAAAAATCAAATAAAAAAATTTTTTGCAAAACATTCAGGAGCGCAATAGGTATATTATTTTGCTTTGACCTCTGACAAAAAAAATATTTTTTTATATTTTATGTATAATAATGTAATAATTATGTAAGAATATTCTCAAATAAATATATAAATATGTATATATATATATATATATATATATATATATACACACATCAACAAACAAATCTAACAAAAAGTAGTAAAGGCAAATAAAAATGGATTAAAATACTAGTTTTTGTTTATTGTTGGTTAGTCAGAAATATGTATATTAATTTTAATATAACTATAAACTTATAATATATGTTATACTAACAAATTATATTTTATTAAAAAGTACTTACATTTGAAAACCTTTAAATATATCATCTGCACGAGAAGGCATGTTAATTCACTATATACAAACACAAAATTACTTATGTTTTATAAATATATAAAAATAAATTATTTTCGTTTTTTTATTCATTCACTCAATTAAAGAAGTTTTATATCAACTAGATTAGTCAAATGAGTATACTTCTCAATTTTTGTTTATTCGCTATTTTTAACAGGTTCATTTCATTCATGAATAAACTTTTGTGAAATAATCTTGCAAACTGCTATATATACTAATCTACTTCTTTATGTTATTTTTATTTATTATAAAACCTCTAGTTTTTATTTTTTTTAATTTCGTTAACTGTTTAGTATTTGAAAGATGTTTGTTCTTCTTTTTTTTTACGTCTTATTACAGAGGTATCGACTCCAGGTCACTTCCTCATTCTTCTTCTTCTTCTCTTTTGGTTGGCACTGGTGGGAACGCTTTTGCGCGTTCTTCTTCTTTCTGTCGTGTTGGCACCTGTGGGGATTTGTACCTCACGGCTCTCCTCTCGTGAAGGAAGAAAGGGAGAGAGAAATGAGAAGTCGAGGAAATAACAATAACGAGGAGGTTTATATTGAAGAAGTTGTGTACAGCGGACAAACGTCCGCACGCGTCAAGGCTTGATCAACGACTGTCGCTCGCCGGGCCCTTTCTACATATGCGTGTTCTGTGCGTTCCGACCTACCTACCCGTGTTGCCTGTGGCGGAACGGAACTAAAGTAAGGTAGATAGTCTACTTAATTTGTAGTTTGTGGCTGTGGTGCTCTGTTTTCAAACAGCTTTTCCTCTGTATACATGAGGAGCAAATGAGCAAATTTCTTAACATTTTTTTTATCTGCTAGCGGGTGTATCATGTATATAGAGGAAAAGCGTTTGGAAAACGGAGCACCACAGCCACAAACTACAAATTAAGTAGACTACCTACCTTACTTTTGTTCCGCTGCGCCACAGCAACACGGGTAGGTAGGTCAGAACGCACAAAACGTGCAGAACACACATATGTAGAAAGGGCCCAGAACGCAGGCGGCTTCTCGTCGAGCGCAACATGGCCGCTCCCCCCGCTCTCGCAGTTAGAGTAAAAGGGAAGATCGCAGTTCCTGGCTTATATACACACCGACACCGTTGAAACGTATAACGGCCATCAACTGGATCAGGCTTGAACTACAATGATGGCGGGAGAGTTTGAAAATCTCGTTGCTGCAGCTACCTGGAGATTTTTGCAATGAAGGCTAGCTGCAAGACTGAAGTGGTTGCTCTAAGCGGGAGAACTAGAACCAGGGCTTGCGGGAGGGGGAGTAACAATGAGAGAAAGAAAACATACCCGTGGAGAGGCGATGACTTTGAAGGAATCGTTCGAATTCTGTAAAGAAAAGAAAGTTAGCTAGGGGGAAAATATCTGAAGAAGGCATGAGGTAGTTGAGAAGGATGCCTTTGCTTGAAGCTTCTTTAGGACACTCGACAGTTGGCTGCCTAAAGCTGAAGGAGAAGCTTTTTGATAGAGAATATGTCAGGAACCGGGGAGGAAATAAAATCAGAAGTTTGGGTAATAGCTTAAAGAACGCTGAGGAAATCCGTGAAGATGATTGAATCGAGAATGTGGGAGGCGAGAATGTGCTCTAAGTCAATTTGAATAGCAAGAGATTTGACGGTGAAAATAGAAGCGAGGGAGGAGATTCTGAATTGAAGATTAAAGTTGAGGGGTGAAAAAGGATGCAGAGTTAGTGAGATTGTGATAGAATAGTTTAAGGAAGGAGAATTTGGGGTTGAAAAGTTTTTGGATTTGACGATCTTTGTCAAGTATGATATTAGCAGAATTCTAAAGAGTAAGTGAAGCATTGAAGTACTGGAATAAGGTCCTTACTGGAGTAAGAGGAATAAGAGGCTTTTATAGCGTTTGAAGTGAACGAAAGCGTGAAGGATTGGAAAATTAAAGAGGTTGTATTTACCGCGACCGTTAAGAGAATCGAGTAGAGTATTGAGAGTCTATAGTGGGGTTATCGGAGGTAGATAAAGAGTTGAAGATGAATTTAGAAGCGAGCTTCTTTTGCCTGATCGCTAGAGGAAACTCGCATGCTTCTGCGTAAACTACGCGGTCTTAAGGCTCGGTGCTGGAAAATCTTGAGCCGATGGAAGAGAAACTAAGAGAAGTTCGCCTTGGAGCGTTTAGATGGAGGCTGCTATGCAATTGAGATTGTGGGAAGAGGAGTAGATGTCAACTAGAGAGAAAGAAATGGGGCTGCGTAGACAAATGGCGGCGCCACCGCCTCTTTCGCAGCCCGTTCTGTCGCGGATGATGGTAAACCCGCCCATGCGAGGGGAGGTTTTGGCCATTAAAGGTGAGAAGGACAGAGTTAGAGGGAATTAATTCAGAGGATTTATCATCTTTAGGAGCAGAGCAGACGTTGGGGAAGATTTCATCAGTTGACAGATCAGCAGGGACGTCTCTGATGATGGCCTGCCTGTTGAGCCTATGGGTGGAAATGGAAGTTCTCAAATTATGCTGAGGTAGGGCAGAACTGAGCACGAAACTATATTACCTTTGTGTCAAAAGCCGATGACTCTTCCAACAGATGTAGGATGGAGTTTACCAGAGAGTAAATCCAAGTTTAAAGGTTCGATGAAGACAATAAAAGGGCCTTCATTGTTGGATGATTTTTATTTGAAAATTTATTATTTCGTATTTATGGATAAATTATAAATTGCAATATTGGTTTATTTTGTCTTAATTCTTCTTTAATCATCGGTCAACTCTTCGATTTTCTCGAAAATTTTTTATATGAAAGTACATATTAAAAAACTATATTTTGCAAAGTTTTAGCCCGATATTTTAATACTGATCATTTCTAGAATTTTTTAAAGGTTGAATTTTAAACGTTCATTAGCCTTTTTTTAAAAACCATAAAACTCACATATCTTGACCGATTTTAGTCATCAAGGTCGCATTTCTTCGTTTTTTCTCAAACTTTGCAGAAAAAATTTATTCCGTAGGTTTTATTGTTATAGAATTTTTAGGTTAGCCAATATGTGTACGTTATTTCTTGAGAAAAATAGGGTATCTTTAAACCATTACTGCGTCGTCGTTTTATGATAGATCGGAATCAGCAACATCGCATTTCTTTTGTCTTTCAGAGAGCTTTATTTTTTTTTAACGTAAATATTGGTCGATATCAACCTGAGATATCGATTATTAAACTTCACTTATTTTGCAAAATCATCTTCGATTAGCTATAACTTTTTTGTCAGAACTTCAAATTGCTCGAAATTTTGGAGAAAGTTCGATATAGGTGGCGCTATATTTAAATATTCAACGGTTATACTTGCTCTCGCATTTTATCTCGTTTTAATTATTTTTATCACCTAGTTACCATAATTTAGTTACGAAATACAATTTGTGTATTAGCTAACAATTAATAACAATTTTTGAAATTTTTATTATTTATAT
>JAWWEQ010000022.1:35808-152058 GCA_035583055.1 Torymus tubicola
TGTATGATTAATTAAAAGGTCGTCTATCTACTGGAGTTTCGTCTGCTTTAACCGTCTATCTATTGGGTATTTTACCTAATTTCTTAACGCACCGCATGTTTTTTTCTTATGGTTATATGTATCATTCAACAAGCTTTCATTTTAAAATAGTCATATTGATTTTTAACATAACAAGTGAATGTTTTTTGTAAGACATAACTCATATATAGAACATTATTACAATTTTATTATAGTCCTATCATTCTATATATAAAAAAAGTTTTATTTACAGTACTTTAACAAAAATAATTTGGAATACATTTCATTATAAAATATACTAAACATTTGTACGTATATTTCATACCATTTTTTTTCCTCCCGCCGGGCCGAAAGTACCACATTCCCTTCCGGCGCAAAAACGGGAATATGGCATTTTCGGCCTCAGTACAAGAAAAAATAGTATACGCTCCACGAGAGTAAAATCGGACAGCCCACATCTCGTGATTTACATTACATTTATTTACATAATTTACACGAGATATAGACTGCCCAAGTTTTTTCCTCCCGCACGGTGCGTAATATACCGCCCATCCGAACTAATGAAAGTAACAGAATTGTAAGTGTTAAAGATAATTTAAAAGAGTCTAAAGCCGTGCAACTATATTTTTACTTTTCCTAATGTTTTTATCTAACTTCTTACAAAATAATTGTATCCTAAAATATAGCAAAAATCGATCCAGTATTTGTTTCAATTACATTTTTGCAGCATAAGAACAATTGCGTTTATGTATATTTATTTTACACATAATATGAATAAATATGTTTCTGTTAAAATAGATGAAAGCGAGATATAATACTATTTCTGCACAGCTTTTCTTGGCTTAAAGGTTTTAAAATCCGTGATCTAAAGCATACAGTACAGTTAAAGTAAATTAAAGATAAAGTACAGTTACCAATGATTAGTAAGACATGAATAGAAATAAAAATTTTAATTAATTATAAACATACATTTTGTATATATTTTACAATTTCAAAATATAATAGATTTAAAAATATTTACTCCTGTACACTCAAAAACCCTGTAAAATTTGTTACTTACAATGACATACATATTTAGGCCTATAATATAAAAAATTATATACTAGCTTTTTGGATATTGTTCTAAATCTTTTACAATTTGGTTCCAAGCTTTCTCAACTTGCAGTTGAGTGATTTCATGGCTCCATAAAGTAGAAACAACAACATGTGCATTATTAATTTGTTCCACATTACTTGGTTGTACTAAAATTCGTTTTTTTGCTTCTTCTTCACCCAATTTGTTTCTTTCGATTAACCTTTTAATAGCCTAAAAAATTAATATTTAGTACTAATAGTAACTGATCAAAATGAAAAATTGTAAATGTTATCATTAATTTACTTCTTCTTGTGGAATGATGCATGTCCATATTTCATGACAAACAGATTGCCATCCTGCTTGTATTAAAACTGCTGCTTCAACAATAATAATATCAAAGCCTTGTTTGTATAGTTCATGTACATTTTTCATAGTTTCTTCAAGAATAACTGGCCACATGAGTTTATTCAATTTATCTAATTCATTCTAAAAAATAAATCAATTACCATTAAATTATTTATTTTAGTTTCATAAATTCTTTTTTTCAATATATATATTACTCACTTTATCATTAAAGACTAGATTACCTAAAGCTTTTCTGTTTATTTGACCATCTGGGCTTACATATTCATGTCCAAATGTTTCAACAATTAAATTATAACATTTCATGCCAGGTGCATATAAGGAATGAGCAATTAAATCACAATTAATTAGTCCAGCTCCTAATTTTTTCAATTTATCAGCAATGGATGACTTGCCACTAGCTATGCCACCAGTTAGTCCAATTATATAAGGCCTGATTTGTTTTCCTTCTAAATTCTAGAATAAATTTGTTTAATTGTTTGAATCAATTCTTTAAAACATGCATTAAACATTCATAAATTTGTAAATTATTTTAAAAAAACAAATTTTATTTATAAATACTTACAGGTTCCTTCAATCTTGTACCCAGTAAACGCATTCTGTGATTACTAGAACTAATTTTTACTTCCTCATGGTCTTGATGGTTCGAATCTTCTACTAACTTTACAACATGAATATCTAATTTTTTTAAATTATTTTCTGCTCGTTTCTCATTAACCATATCTCCACCTTTTTTAGTTTCTTCGCTTACAACAATCATCTCAAATGATGGATCATCTTTAGTTGGCCCATACATATCAGAAATAGGTACAACATCATAAGATAAAGATGGATCAACATCTTCAACAAATTCCTTTAGGCAAGCTATACGCTTTGGACAAGGTTCAATCAGTTCCCATAGAATTTTTCCTAAAAATACATATATTAGTATATTTCAAAATTAAATTATTGTATATAAATTTACTATTTAAATAATTTGAAGCGGTATTAAAAGTATATAAAAAATATTTACTTTTAATCATATTTGCATCAGTTACACCCACAGTAAGTTTTTCAGTGCAACGAAGAATAGCATCACTTATAAATATTTTATGGCCATTATGTAGTCTATCAAAAGTACCACCAAGTACTACACTTTTATACATACGTTCTTCCTGTACATCATTTACATTACTTTCATTACAATCACTTTCTTGATCTTTTTCATCAAATGTTATAAATTTGCAACCCATCGATGTGTTAGTCAAACAATCTTGCATAAATGTATTTGCATCATTGTTACTGTAAGTCCGATCAA
This sequence comes from Torymus tubicola, assembly GCA_035583055.1. Lineage (NCBI taxonomy): Eukaryota > Metazoa > Arthropoda > Insecta > Hymenoptera > Torymidae > Torymus > Torymus tubicola. Next base: position 38,562 of record JAWWEQ010000022.1, read on the forward strand.
AAATAACTAATTCCACTGGTCTTTTTGTATGAATAATTGACCCATTTGGATTTTTTAAACTTGATAATAAAACTTTTACATCTAAACAGTTAGTATGAGTGGAAGCAACTGCATAAATATTTGCTATAATCTGAGAGTATCGAGGTCCCCTCAATTTTGTTGATGGCAAAGAATATGTACTAGAGACAACAATATTTTTTTCAGGAAAGTATTGGATGTATAGCGTTTTCAATACATGTTTTTTGATAACGGACAGCAGTTTCGCAACTTTGGTTGGATTTGTCAACACCAATAATCCCGTATTAACCATTTTTTCGAACAATTTTCCTTTTAGACTGACGAATCTTCATAACCTAGTATAAACTTAAAGCATAATACTACTTCACATTCTACAGTGGAATATAATTTCGATAAGCGGTAGAAATTACGTAAACGTTTCCTTGGAATACACAATTAAAAAATATGTATCAGATAAGCCTCATTCTTATATCAATACTATAGGTTCACTACCAAAAATTGTAGCATTTCATCGAGCATTAGTTTCGGGAACGTAAATTCTCATCAGCTGCTTTTCCATTTATCGTAGATATATATAAGTATTAATAGCGATAAAATTTATTAAAAATTGGCATTTTTATTGGTAAACACTTATAGGATTAGATTAGTTTGTTTGGTTAACGAAAAAGGAACATCTTTATTTTTGGTCCTGCCGGTCCTGCGTAGAGAAATCAGGACGTCAGCTTTACTAAAACGAACAAACCTATTTCGTTTCATAGAAAATAGAACTCTTCATTACCAACTGACCTATAAGTTGCTTTTTGTTGCTATCGCATGCGCATTGCACGCTTACAAGATTTAGGAATGTGAAAGAACGTGAGAATAAATTTGGAATGCACAAAAGCATTCCCATTGGACAAGTGTAAAAATCGGTTAAAAAGTTATTTGACAGTTTTCACACTTCTTACTGTGTGCACCACAACGTAAGTACTTTATCTTTTATACAATATTTAAATTATCCAAAACATTAGATGGATAATATATTATTAGTGAGATTTAAAAATGTTAATATAAAAGTAAATCTATCTTTTCGTTAAATAATTCGAATATTTATAAAATGGAGTAGAAGTATTATTTTGAAAAAACTGTAACTCTATAAAGGTGTTTTTTTTTGCTAAACTAAGATTTTCAAAATTATTATAATTAATATATTTAAGCTATAATTGCATACAAAATCGAGTTGATATCAAAATAAGAATAATAATTTGAAGATAATTTAGTATACTATTTTAATTTTTATATTATATTAGTTTAATATTAAGTGTTGAATGATTCTTAAGAATATACCGTCTACATTGAAAATGTTTAAATAAAAATAATAAGTTTATTAAAGTCTGAATCATATCTGAAATGTATAACGTTTATAAATAAAACGCTATTTCATACAAAGGTGATTAAACTCTTTTAATCAGCAATATTTCATTGTGCAGCCGCGAATTTTTTAATTATCACCCGCATACATCAGACTTACATTGAATTTATCGATAAAATGTAATATCGATGCTTTCGTTTCAGATTAAGAAGTGAGAGTGCTGAAAATCATTCATTTGCCAAAACCTTTCAAAACAAGCACTCATTAGAAATTAAAATAACTATTATATTATAATGGAGCAAGAAGTAATTGTATCGACCAATGATTCATCAATTTACGAGATGCTGTCAAGTTCTCTTCAGAATTGTTTGTTATACTTGTCTAAAATTGATAGCGAAACTTACGGTATGGCAGCTTGTGCCGTTTTTACGATAATCGGCGCGAGCACGTATATTTTTCACAGAGTAAAAGGTTTGTTGTCTCGTGATTTTATTTCTTCGCGCGCACATTTTAATTGAAATGATATGAAAATTTATTGGAATATTTTAGATAAGAATAATCCAAACAAAAATAAACTTGTAAGAGAAAAGGATGAAAAATATTCGGAATGCCAATCGAAAAATGATAATTTTGATTACCACAAAATTTTGAGTGAACTTCACAATGCATGTAATGTAAGTGCAACTATAACGACAAAAATTCGTTTTTAAACTTGAAACATAATGAAATAAATTTATTTTTTCTTTTAGAATTGCTCCAATATATTTAGTTCAATGAGATGTATTCAATTAACTTCAAACTATCCAGAACTGATAAACGTCAAACTGCTTTCTGACGGTGTGACGCCGTTTCATCGTGTTTGTTTTCATGGTAATGAAGCATTGATCGAACTTATGCTTGCGAAAGGTATATTCAAACTCACGGAACTCAATTGGAAATTTTTTTAACTTACGTATGAATCTATTTTCATTAAATTTTTATTTTAGGAGCGGATCCCGAATTGAAAACGATAGCTGGAGAAAACGGTCTTTGTATGGCCCTTTATTATTACTTATATACTGAATCGAAAAACTTTACGTGCTTAAATATATTATATGATAAAGGTAGTTATAGATTTTTCTTATTAATCTAGTATGCTTTGTAATAAATTTATTTTTTTTTAAATTTTGTTATAGGATGTTATTTAAGCTATGGTGATGAATGGTATGAAATATTTTTGAATCTCGCTATTAAAAGTAATAACAAGAAATTAACAGAATGGTTGCTTACACATTCAATGTCTCGAAGGGATAAGTCTATAAGCACTAGAGCATCTTCTACTCCTTTATAATAGAAATTATCTTTTTAAATTTCAAACAAAATATCCATTTTGAAAATGGTTTTTTACATCGAAATATTTTATTAATATTTTATAATTTTGTATAAAATTTATTTATAAAGTCAAAAATAAAATATATATAAATACTATACGACAATTGCAAATGAAAAATGGTTTTAATGATTTACTTAATAATTTAAATTTATTTATAATATTTCGTACTCAGCCAAATATATAAAAAATATTTCCAAATAATACAAAAAAAAATCGTTAATTTTAAGGTATTCATTGACGTAGTATAATCGTTAACTTATCTTATTGATCAAATCGGCACATATGTCGGACAAATAGCCAAATATGTTGATTTATATAGATTAGGTGAATCATACGAATTTACACCCGGTTAAGGAAATTTTCACTTACTTTGCAAATGTAATTATAATATGATGTACCAATATCGTTGAAGTGAAATTAATTTGCTGTCTGCTTTGCAGCATTACGAATCACTAATCAAATCATTCATATATTAATTAAAAAAATATCATACTTTTTGAAAACTATAAAAAAGTATATTTTAAAATTTAAAAGATTGTTTATAGTTTTCTATCTTTATATGTTTAAATATCTTTCAAAAATTTTATGGTAATTATTTTAATTCGTATTGTTATAATATTGACTAAAAATTGTTTACTACAAAATCTCTTTCTAGAAGTAAGTTTTTGGAACAGGTAGGTGTGATTAAAGTGGATCTCTTATCAGTTTTGTAATATTTTTAGAAAAAAATAGTTTATTAAGTGTAATAAGTAATAAATTAATATTTATTATTAATTAAAGGTAAAAATAACATAATCAGCTATACATATATATTCTTTACATTTATCTTGAAGTAAAAAAGTTTCATGATATGTATATTTTTAAGTACTAGGAGTATATTAACAACAAAGTATAGATACTTTATACATTATAACGTTGTACATATTCACATCATTGTCATTCTTTAAAAAAAAAATATCGCACCATCATACATTTTGCTCAATTCTGCAAGCACAACAGTTCATAGTACATGCCTTTCTTCTCAATTAATTCAGCATGCGTTCCACTCTCGGCAATTGATCCTTTATTAACCACGCAAATGACATCGGCGTCTTCGACTGTGGATAATCGATGGGCTATCAAAATACACGTTCTACCCGCTTTTGCTTCATCAAGTGCAGCTTGCACAATCTGTCATAAGAGAAAAAAACAAATTATATGCGAAAGGAAACAATATAACATATTTTTTATTCAATTGTCTTGACAACCAAGCATTTAGTTATTTTTTTTTTAAATCAATACAAAAGTTTAAATATTATAATACAAAAACATACCTTTTCACTTTCGGAATCCAGTGCGGACGTCGCCTCATCGAGCAACAAAACTTTCGGATTCCTTAGCAATGCCCTCGCGATTGCAATTCTCTGTTTTTGACCGCCGGATAGCTGTGTTCCTCTGTCGCCCAATATAGTTTCATAGCCCTGGGGAAGCGCCGAGACGAAATTGTGAATGTTCGCTTTTTTGGCGGCTTCGATAATCTCCTGCATCGGAACTTCGCGCTCGTTGTCGCCATACGCAATGTTTTCCGCAATGGTACGAGCGAATAGTGTTGGCTCCTGCGATACCAGACCCAGTTGTTTTCGCAACGATTTCTGAGTGACGGTTTTTATGTCAGTTTTACTGACTTCCTATTGAAAAAAAGAGAGTATTTAATGAAAATCTTGTACTAATCATTTTTTTTTGATGATTTAAAAATTGTTTGCATATGACTTGATCTTTGTACTTACGACAGAGCCAGCATTTGGATCGTAATATCTCATAAGTAATTGAATTATCGTACTTTTTCCACATCCACTCGAGCCAATTAACGCAATGGTAAGACCACTTGGCACGTGAAGATCTAATTGATTTAAAACAACTGTTCCTGGTCTCGTTGGGTATTCAAATGTTACTTTCTTAAATTCAACATTGGAGTCGGAAACCTGAATGGAATTATAACATTATATTATTAATATAATTTAAAAAAAAATTTTGTATTTAGTTGTATAACAGTACCCAATTGTCTTTCACTGGAGGAGGCGGATCCTGAATTTTGGGCTGACGTTTCATGAGATTGATAATCTGTTCAGCAGCGATTAAACCTTTTTGTAAATTAGGCGCGAACGCCGAAGCGTTCGCCACCATAACTGTACCCATGATCAATGCCTGTGATACTCTGCGATAAAATAACAACGTGTGATAAAATTATATATATTGAATATTTAATTCTAAATAAATTTTTATTTATACTTACTTGAATACATTTGCGTAAAACAAGTCCTCTGTTTCTATGAGGTAGCCTCCATAGTACATGCAGGTAGCATAGGCGAAAAAACTGACTGATCTGGCAAGACCGAACACAAGACCTCTAAAATGCGTATTCCGCACACCGAGTTTTAAAGATGGTAACATCGCGTTCATGTAAGAATGATAAAACGTTTCTTCTCTGCATAGGCCAATCACTGTTCGTATATTGCTAACCGCTTCAACTGCAATCTTCATATTGATTTTTAAATAATCATCATAATATATAACGTAACAAACATTCTGCAAAAACTTGACTAATTACCTTCGTTGACGATTCGAGCGACGTGTGGTAATTGAACGTCTCCTTTCTAAACAGCAAGCCCTGCACGTAAGTCACGGCCATAATAAGAGGTATAAAGGCCATACCGACGAAGCCGAGCCGCCAATCGTACCACATGGCCAAGCCAATGGACAAGCCGATGGTACTACATGACTGTACAATGGTACCAATTCTTGAGCCGATTGCACCCTGAACTGCGGCTGCTTCAGTCGAGAGCTTTGAGCACAAGGCGCCAGTGCCGTTTGCCTGGTCATCGTACCAACCAACTTCCTGACGAAGCATCGCCTCGAACAATAAACCGCGCAACCGCATCGTCAGGCGCTCGCCAGCGATTCGGAAGAGATAAGTCTATCGAAACGAAATGTATTTTATTTGAAAATCAACTATATTAAAGTGATGCGAGGAATTTGAATTATAATAAGAGTGTAGGATGAGGATTAACGAAAGCGATAAGGAAATCATCTGATTTGCAACTTCAATGACTCGCTATTTATTTATAAGATAATGTTTTTTTTTTACTGAAAGTAGTAATGAGTGTGCACAAATTTATAATTTTATGTGCGTTTACATACCTGAATGAAATTTGTTAGTCCGATGACAATACCGGTAATAACAAAATACAAGCAATAGAGATTAGTTTCATCTCGCACATCGTCTGGATTTGGTTTTGATAGAACCTATAAAAATGCAACAAATCATAAATTTAATATACATACTATTATATAAATTAATATATACTTACACCAATAACGTCACCCAAAAGAATAGAAAACAAAGGCATTGAAAATCCAGTTATCATGGACACTATGCAGGCAATAATGTTGAAATGCCATTCTTTTTTATTTAATGCCAAAATCTGCGAGGTCGTAACTTTTGGTTCTTTCGAGAGAGGTACCACCTCATCTGTAGCCTAAAAAATCGGAAAATGAATTAGTTAAATTTAGGAAAGTAAATATAAAGGCATAGTACATTAAATCATACTGCTGATTTTCCAATAATATTTTCAAGTTCTTCATCTTCGTCGATTTCTTCTATATGATTATTCGCCGTAGTCTTAGTAAAATCTGAAACCTAAACAATACTTTTAAGATTTTCAATTTCTTCACTTACAATATTATACGTATATATATATTTCGTAAAAGAAATTACCTGAGCTGTAACAAGAGAGTAATACTGTCCTTTAAGTTCCATTAGGTCGTCATGTTTTCCTTCTTCGATTACACCACCTTGTGACATCACAATTATTTTATCAGCACCTTTTATGGTACTGAGTCTATGAGCAACAATAATCGTCGTTCTTCCTTTATGAGCCTAAAATAATAACAAAATGTGAATGATTCGTTGTTTTCAATAAAAAAAATTCAATCGACTTGCAGAACTTGATGAATCATTATTTGTATTGTGTATCATATATTAAAATACGATTTAATGATTAGATAAAATATCGCGAAACTTGAATTAACTTCTCTTAAGTTAGAGTAGTCAGATAATGCAGTGTCAACTAATAAATAATTTTTATTTACGAATTTTTTTTAGGGAAAGCATTCCTATAAAGAGCGCGATAAATTTCTACTGTACACCAGTACGAAAATATTTCTAGAAAATAAAACTGAAAAAGAAAAATGATATTGAATTACCTTATCAAGAGCTGCCTGGACCTTGGCTTCACTGCGAGTGTCTAAAGCGGAAGTTGCTTCATCTAAAAGCAATATATTTGGATTTTTTATCAACGCTCTTGCAATAGCAATTCTTTGTTTCTGTCCCCCAGATATCTGTGTTCCTTTTTCACCGACGAGAGTATCGTATTTCTATACAAAAAATGATATACAAAAGTAAATATTAAAATTGAATTGTCAACATGTTATAATTATAGTATTCGAAACATCATTACATTTGGTAGTTTCATAATGAAGTCATGGGCATTTGCTTCTTTTGCTGCCAAAATGATTTTCTCCATGGAAGCATCGAAATCTCCCATTCGAATGTTTTCCGCGACAGTTGTATCGAAAAGTACCGGTTCCTGACCTACAATGCCAAAACAATTCCGTAACCACTTGATGTTTAATTCTCTTAAATCATAACCATCTATTAGGATCTAAAATTTTATAAATAAAAAAAAATATTAAATCTCATTAAAATTATAGTGCAGATTTTCAGACACAGCCATTACCTGCAGAAATTTCATAATTTTGCTATTTCATCATCAAAACGAACGTGCACGTACAGGAATGTACGTAAACGTTGTATGTTATCAAGATTATTGATTAACTAAGCAAAATCACAATCTACATAAAATCGATAAACATCATTTATTTCAGTCTACGCAGCTGATAGATCTTCTGATCTGATTTATCATCTTTATGGAATAGTATTGGTAAAGATGCTGGGAATATAAACACTTTTTTATTGTTATTAAATAGTTTTACAACCCGGCTTGAAACTAATTAAATTTCAGAACCAAAAAAAAAGTAAAATATTCTACGTCTTTCAAAAATCTTAATTCTTATATCGATTATATAGAAAAATCTTTTGAATAACGGCCGTGTCTTACACACGAAGAGTACCAATGATGTTTTAATAATTGAATTATATATACCTCTCCTTCTCTTGGATCATAGAATCTTTGGAGTAACTGAATGCAAGTCGATTTTCCACAGCCAGAACTACCAACTAATGCAACTGTTTCTCCTTTATTGACGGCGAAACTTAGATTAGTTAAGACCTAGTAAAAGACAAAAACATGAATTTCCACATTTATGAAATTTGTTTTAAGTAGAAGCGAGTGTAAGAAATTGTTTTATAAATAAATATCGGTCAACCTTGGCATCAGTTCTCGATGGGTACTCAAAAGAGACGTTGTTAAATTCGATGTGTCCTTCGATATCAGTAGGTTTGTGTCCATTATCCTCCAAACTATCGATATCAGGCTTTCTGTTAATTATTGAGAAAATCTTACTGGCAGTGGCTTTGGAAATACCAAAAGCTTCGATGAACGGCAAGGACGCGCCCAAATTCATCGCGCCCATCATTATGCTGAAGAAAACCTTTACTCAAAATGCGCATTTTTACATAATACTTTTATATGTTTTGTGACGTGAACATTTTACAGCTTTAAAAATGTTTCAATTTCATCATATTACATTTATTTACTAACTAGGAGAGTATCAAAGATCTGAATCATGAATTCGGCTCAAACTGTAGGGTATGTTTATAACTGTGTAAATATAAAGAAATGTGCAGATTTTTTTAAGCAGTACTTTTTCAATCTTTAGGAGACTTCAATGCAATTTGAAAATTATAATAAAATTATAAAATACTAACTTTCGTTTACTTTTCGAAATTAAAAAAAAAATTATTCATCCGTTGAATGTTGATTAGTTACATTTTCAATTTTTAAAATTGTATGAATAAGTCTATTCAAAATTGAATCTATTAATCTGTAATATTTTCTTATACTTCGAAATTTTGAAGTACACTCGCCCTCCGCGCTCTACCGAAGACAAACCTACTGGTCTATACTCCGTGTCAATTCCTCCTGAAAAGGATCTCGCCCGACTTCCGCCACAGCGACTCTGTCGCTCATTGCTTAGTGTAGGCTAAGTCCGCTCAAAACAAAGAAGGAAAACTTCGAAAACTTTCGGAGTTCTATAAAAAAGGGCTAAAATTTTTTTACTTGAAAATCTCGCACGAGTTATATTGTACTTGTTTAAACATTATTTAATGCGTTAAACGCTATTAATTACTTTTTTTTCTCTGCTCTACTGAAAAAGTATATTTTTGTTTTAAATTTATCGTTTGTTTAAATACTTTCGTTATACCTGCTTAAACCTACACATGTTCTCCTACTCTGAGTTAAGGTCTAAGCTTTTTTCAGATTTTTTCTGAGTAAAACTGAAAATACCCATAAATTATTCCAATTGTTATAACTTATTATATAAAACATATATTCTAAAGTTTGAGTCCAAAACTTGATCCGAATCCTTAGCACCCTTTTAACAAATACGGCTGTTATCGTCATAAATTAAATAATAGTAATTAACTTATAGATTTTTTTCGAATTCAATCGTTTTTCCACGGTACTAATGCATTTTATGAAGAAATTAAAAAAAAAAAAAACTTCTACTCACCGTTATCATCGTCGTAGCATTATACGTCTGTTCCTCGTACGGTAGGATCCGCTCATCCAGTATCAACGTCACTCCGTACCAAAACGACAGAGCGTAACTCGCGTACATGCTGAACCAAATTGTGCCTAACCCCAGTCCCGAAAGAAGTCCTTTTTTCACATTGTTCTTATACGTCATCTGCAGACTGCTCGTGTAACGCTTGAGCTCCCTATCTTGTCCAGAGAAGGCGACAACGGTGCGAACGCCAGCGATGACCTCTTCGGCGATGGCACCTGCTATAGCATATACCTCGACTTCTTTGCGCGTGAGACTCGAGCTTATGTACACGGTGCAGCCAAGTACAAGAACCATTACGGGTACAGATGAGAGACAAACGAGTGTCAGCTGCCAGCCTGTCCAAAAGGCGAGACCAATGTTACCCAGGAAGGCGAAAATATTGTGCAGGACCATGGGGATCTTCTCGCCGATACCGTCCTCAAACTTTATTACGTCTCTGTGCGGGGATAGGGATATTTTATTCATGATTGACTTCTATAAAGGTGGATGATGTTTATGAATGAAATCTAGTAACTATATTGATTACGTCTTTCAGTTTTATTTTTAAATTTATGTATAACTCCTGATTTTCGACTGGTATGGGCTATACATTAAGAAAAAGTTTCTATTATCCTAAATTATTAAATGTTTGGATAGTGTTAGGGCTATTACAGGAATTGACATTATTTTTTATCGACCCACTTCAAAACAGAAAGAGCTCCTGTAATTTGTAAATATTGTACAATACCACAGGTGTCGTGAAATTGCCTAAGATAACACAATATGTGTATTGCTTTATGATAGTATTATACATATCTGCATGATATTTGGCAAGTACCTTTGGCGTATCATTGTTATCCAGATTTATTTATAAAAATAGTCTATGCTTATTTTATTAAAAATCCATAAAAGTACATAATATAATGTTTCTTTTACAAACAAAAAATTGTTATTCTCATTCACCGAAAATATTGATCATTAACTTTGTTCCCCGGATATGTTATCACTTATCGTATTCATCCGATAAGGACACATACGCAGATGAAGTGCACGTGTACCCTTTATGGCTTATTGTAAAGAATTGATATAAAAATAATAATGCAATCGTTTTTAAACTTACTATATAATACTCACTCTGTCAATCTACTTGCTACTTCACCGCTCTTTGAAAGATCATACCAAGCGATATCCTGATGCAAGACCGATCGAAGATACATTATCCTGATTCGAAAGCTCTGTTTGAGAGCAGCATAATTAAAGAACATTATGCTGAAGTATGAGAAGACCAGTAAAACAGCACCGATTATGGAGTTTCCGATTGCGAAATTCGTAACCGCCTCCATTATGAGACTCTTGCTCGATATGTTTTGCTGTGGTGTTATGGTCACGTTTTGCTCGATTATGGCATTGCTCATTTCAGCTTTGACCATTGAGCCAACAAGGTCGCCGAATATATAAATATTTGCAGGTAGCGCTAGTCCAGTTATAAGGGCACATAAAACGCCCAAGACCATGAGGAACTTTTCGTAGCATGTTGAAAACTGAAACTAATGGGACATATTCTTGTTGTGAGTAATTACAACCTGTACATATCATGTACACAGAGCTGAGTATAATATTATATAAGATAGATTTACTACTAAAGCTGATTGGAATAGATTTGAAAATTATAAATAAATAAAAACTTATAATCTTTCAACTCTCTAAAGTTGAATTAGTGAAAAATCAACTAAAGATTAGTTAAAATTGCTCCACCGAAACATTAGTGAATATTCACTAATTCTTAGTGGAAATATCCACTATTCAAAATAGCGAAACTCCTCTTTTTTAATTAATGGATAGTTCTATGTATTTCCACTAAGAATTAGTGAATATTTACTATTTCATTAGTGAATATCCACTAATGTTGCGGTGGAGCAATTTTAACTAATATTTAGTAGATTTTTCACTAATTCAACTTTAGAGAGAATTATTTGTAAATGTAGGTGCCACTTAACGATACCACTTATCATTAATTTAATATGTACCTACTTTTAGTAATTTATTAAGATAGCACCAATGAAGTAATTAAATTTCTGAATTACCTCGTATAGATTTTAAAATTATTAACGAAATATACAATTATTGTAAATTACTCTCTAAAGTTGAATTAGTGAAAATTGCTCCATCATTTCAATTAGTGGAAAAAACTACTAATTTATTAGTAAATATTCACTATTTGATTAGTATTTGTTTAAACTACTAATCAAATTAGTAAAAAATACAAATTAAATTAGTAGTTTTAAAAAACTACTGAATGAAATAGTAAATATGTACTAATAAATTATTAGTTTTTTCCACTACTGAAATGATGGAGCAATTTTCACTAATTCAACTTTAGAGAGTATACTATCATTTATGTACGGTTCCCAAACGTACTTATATTTTCTGTAACCGATATGAAATGTCCATCATCACGATGATTTGCAAATTGTTTCCCTGACCGACATTATAAATCATTTTATTGTGCTTAACTCTATACAATAATACTTTAAAAAAATATATTTAAGAAACGTGCTAAGATACTTACTAATTTAAAAAATGGTACTGGAGCTGGTTGCGTCTTTTCTGGTTCCTTTTTTGGCCTGAACATAAAATTGAGGAGAATGAATTATTTATTTTAGAATAATCAAAGAGTCTAATCAACTATGATTATTATGTTTTAAAGAACAACGTGAATTCCTCCACTTGACTACAATGATGTTGCATTTTAGTACGGTTGTTATTTAATCAATGAAACTCTATTTTAACCACAATAAATATTTTTATTTTAATTGTATAACCTTCTTCAGTACTATTTTTAATACACGTCTACCGAAAACTTACATTTCTGGAGCATAACTCTTCTTCCGATAGATTTCTGATTTTTCGTCCGTCTTACTATCAACAGGTTTGACGGGATGCTGCAGTACCACGGAACCATTGGTATTTGCGCCTGGTATGACGAGCCGCAAATTTTTGTGATTCCTTAACGCGTGCGCTTTTCGTGTCATAGCTGCATTGGAAGTATGTAAGCTATGAGATGTGGACAAATATATGAACTACTCGTGTCGATGATCGCGAGTACGCGTCTACGGAAAGTCTAATGAAACCGCGTGCACGCCAATATAATCTATACCTCTGGCACATTGTAATCTTATCGTATGTAATCTTATAGCGGACTTTTATCTGAGGGAATCACGATGAATTAGCTGTATTAAGGAAGAGAAATCGAAGAAACGATCGGCATTGTGTTCCGCCCGCCTTTTATTATTATATTTTCGTCAATGAAATTTTCATACAAATCATTTTTTTTATCAGATGCCGATGTTTTAAATTTTCTAATTTCTCTCATCTCATCATCTTTAAAATTAACATCCACGAATCAACATTAAGTCATCGGTTGGGAGCAAAAAGGTTCTATTTCGGCTACGCGCGTAAGATGGTACTATCTCATCTTCGCGTGTAACAAGGTTCTATCTCGGCTTCGCGCGTAAGAAGGTACTATCTCGACTTGGCGCGTAAAAAGGTTCTATCTCAGTTTGGCGCACAAAAAGGTTCTATCTCGGCTTGGCGTGTAAGAAGGTACTATCTCGACTTGGCGCGTAAAAAGGTTCTATCTCAGTTTGGCGCACAAAAAGGTTCTATCTCGGCTTGGCGTGTAAGAAGGTACTATCTCGGCTTCGCGCGTAAGAAAGTACTATCTCGGGCGCATAACTAAATAAATCTCAGCAGGTACAATGAGATTAAGGGCAATACTTAATCCATTAAATCTTTATAAAATTTATGATATTGGGCTGGTATCAAATTTTTATCCATTAAGGTACGCAGGTCATCTTGTTTTCCCTTATCTATTGACAATTTCGACTCATAACATCGTAGCAAAATTTTTTAAGTCAGCATCGTACAATTCATCAACTACAACAAGAACATATAGGTAAAGCGTTCAATACTCAAGTATTTAGGTAATAAAATAAAGAAATAATTTCGTGTCTATTAGCTAGAGCCCAGCGTTTTAAAACAGTGCAGCGATTCTCAACCTAAACGTCTGTGAAATCCTGGAGCGCCCGAGATAGTACTTTCTTACGCGCGAAGCCGAGATAGAACCTTGTTACACGCGAAGCTGAGATAGTACCATCTTACGCTCGTAGCCGAAATAGAACTTTTTTGCTCCCAATCGACGAAGTTCATTCATTGAGGTTAAATTTTTGTTAGAAATTTACTTTTTACCAATCACTTATTAAAATGCATTTTATTTTAATAATGTGTTACCTTTTAATGCGTTCTAAAGTCTCAATAAAATTCGTTATTGTCTATTATCGATCATACAGTCAATTTAGTAAAAGATGGAACTACCTTCGAATTTGATTTAAAAATTATTTCTGCGTAGTCCAAAAAAGAATTAACTTTGAACCTATTTAAAAACGATACCAACTCGAAATGCGTTTTGAAACCGTATCACCTTAGAATTTGCTATAAAAATGTACCAATTCATAGGCAGATGTTTTTTACTGAAATTCAAGCAGTCAATTGAGAAACGGAAAATTATTTTTTGTATTATGAAAATGGTTAAATAATTTATGTTTTGTATTTATAAAATGGTTACAAATACTATGTAATAAACGTTGATTTTGTATTTGCGGCAAAATATTGAATTTGGTAACTTCGAATCACGTTATTGCCTTTTAACTTTTCTTAACCATTATATCTACAGTTAAATTATTTGTATTATCAACTGATGATCAAGAATAAATAAGATATTATCAATACAGTTGCATTCGAATTGTTACTGTCTGAAATATGCAAAAAATTTTTATAGTCATAAAGTACGAAGTTCATAAATACCAATAGCAAGTATTTAAATTAACTACTTATCTGTTTTTTCTTCGCATGAACCACTTCTTTAAAGTGAGAAACAAATTTGAGATACTAATGATTGGAATGTAGCTATTTCAATCATATTTCATTTATTTTTCACCATGAGTCAACGATTTGAACATTTTAATTAAAGTAAGTAGCGTAATTTCGAATAAAAGAATTCGACATGGTAAGTGGTACTTTGAGACAGTTTCTGAATATATCTTTTCAAAACAGATTTCGATATGATACCGTACTGTATAATGTTGAACAGTTCAAAATAGCTTTATCGCGCGACAATGCTTTTGTGACTATCTATGAGGGTCAGACCTCCAAATCACGTATTCGGCTGAAACTTTGGAATAAGTTTTCTCTCCTAGTAAAATAAATCCTATTTTTATTCAATCAAATTTAACCATAGTTAACATATACAGGATTTTCAAAAAGTATCGGACCTCCCGCCCCCCTGATTTTCGAAAATATGCATTTTCATGAAAGATGACTAAGTCAAATATTTCATAGTTTTGATCAAGGAATCCGATAGTAAGCTTGACTTTGACCTCTGGCCTGACCTTCAAGGTTATTTAAAGATCAACTTTAAAATTTCTAATAGAAACCCCTATTTTTGGCTCCGGAATCAGAAAAAGCATAATAATAAATTTTCTGCATTTCATAAAATTCTACGTTTAAACATGTATTTACTTGATGGCTCAAAATGACCTCTAAAGGTCAAATAGGGTCAATATCAAGGTCAGGTCAGAGATCGAAGTCAAGGTCACCATCGGATTCCCTGGTCAAAACTATGAAAATTTTATCTTAGTCATCTTTCACTAAAATGCATATCTTCCCAAATCACAAATTTATTTTTATTTATTTAGAAGAATAAAATAAAATAAAATAAAAGAAAGTCGTAAAAGTTAACACGAGTTTTCTAATAAAACTTTTAAAATTGTTGATAATAATTATTGTCTACTAAGGCTCGTGTAAACTCGAAAAACCCGTGGGCTCTGAATTAAGGTGACTATGACTAGTAACATATTATAAAGATATAGAAAATCAACGTTTTGGTTTTTTATAACTAATTAGTCATCTCTATAAGCGCGCTTCGCGCGCCACGTTTGTTTTTGTAACCTAGCAACCCATTACTTCCACCAATCAAATCACGAATAAAACGATTTTACAAGAAATCAATCATTTTTTTAAGATAGGATAGGATTATTATTGCAAAAATATTTTTAAAATTTATTTATAAACTGTGGTTTTTTTCTAAGAAAATCTATTATTTGTACAGTTTTGACGGCAGTTAGTATATTATATATCTGTGACTTTAAGGAATAGCCATATAAGTCTACTTTTTGAGTTTCTGAGAAAAAAGGGTATTAATATTGAAACTTATTCGTAAGATCAGAAGAAACAAGTCACGAACTGTACTAGTCAATTGACCCATTCAAAACACATATTTACACGGCGGTCTGACCCGCGGTTACGCATATTTTCTGATGCATTAAAAACTCAAATATGGATTGACGTCGTTACATCAGAAACTGCGGACTTATCTAATGGGCTGTTGTTCCACGAATCCTTATTATTTTATCAATCGATTTTTTATTAAATTTACAACCATCTGCCATACTGGCTACTGCACATGTCAATAAAAGCGCAGACGCTCGCAGTCTAATAAGATAAAATTGTAAAATGTTTATAATTTGAAAGTCTATAGGATTTTCAAATAAACAGATATATATCAGCCATCATATTTATATTCAATTAGAATAGAGAAAATAAATTATAACTGCAATAAACCAAAAACATGTGGTTATGTCTTGAACTGACTTATTACGTTTTGGGTATATTGTAGCTTTAGGACAATATTGTACAGCTATACTACAGCCAGTGTTAAATGAAAAAGACCTATTTAAAGATACAAAATCTGAGATTTTCTCGATTTTCATAAAAAGTGGATTTATGTAGTTATGCCTCGGTACAGCTACAGGTATGTATTTTAGTATCATTTAAAAACAAAGTGTAAAAAAAGATATAAATAGATCGCGATCATTCTTGTCGGGCCATGCCGGCAAGTGGATGCATAAAAAAATGTATACAATAGTATTTTTTAGCGAATGAATAGAGAAAGCAGATAAAGAAAGCTCGTTTTGAAAAATTTTTTTCTTGCTAATTTTAATAAAAATTATGGTTTATATACTTACGTAGATTCTTTGACGTCTCCATTTTTTTCGAAGATGTCTTTTACCGTTTCAGTGTAGTATAGTATACGCTACGTAAACGTCAATCATACAGAACAATTAAAATTATCAATCAACTCGCTGAATATAGGTCCACTTGCGTCAATAAAATAAGTTGTAGAGGAATGTCGGAGTCGATATTATTTGTATTAAATTCCACGTTATTCTATAATCCATTGTTTTCAAGTTTTCAGAAATTATTATGTAACTCATTAATTTTTCTTACTGAAAGTACAGTGTACAATCAAAATAATTTAATGGAAATATAAAATTGACAAAATATAACGAGAACTCCGATACCAATTGAATCATATAACCATATATATAAGGCTCACGCACTCTCTTATTTCTGTATTTTTGTTTGACCGTTAAAATATCTACTATTTGCATCTATATTTACTATACATATAAGTACCATACATAGTATTGAAAAATAAACGTTTAAAATAAATAAATTAAATGACCCTACTGTACACTGTATTATGGCGCAACAGCATCCCCGGGCTAAAAACCATAGACTAAAGTAGCTATGCAGTGTTCAACTTCATATATATATATATATATATACAACTTCATAAGTATAGTCACTGTTTGAAATCTTAAAACGGTTTCGCAAATTTTGACAGCAACCCGCGACCGGTTCATTCTTGTCTACAATTGTCTCTTGCCTTTCGTCTCTCACAGTATCTCTCGTCATTCCCATCCAATACAATAGTGCGTACAATTCGAGATCCAAGACCGTCTCGAGTCCATATTTATGACGTACATAAATGCAAAGTGCGACTGGATCTGGGAGTGGGACAAGGGATTGATGGTCGGCGAAAAACATGGCCGCCAAGAATTATAGGGACGAATACATTGCCAACATAGGGAGCTCATGTGTTTTTTCAATCTTATTTGAAACTGAACAACAATATGAAAAATTTTCAAAGGGAAATTTAATTCAGTTTATTAATTGGCATCTTTTTATTACATTTTCGTCGAAGGAAAATATTTTCGTCAAAAATGTAATAAAAAGATGCTAATTAATTAACTGAATTAAATTTTCCTTTGAAAATTTTTCATATTGTTGTTCAATTTCAAATAAGATTGAGAAAACACATGAGCTCCCTATGTTGGCAATGTATAAATTCAGCGATGCCGAATGTAGTACGGGTCCGAGCGGGAAATTTAAAAAATATGCATTATTGCTTGAAAAAATTTATTTTGATATCAGAAAATTCTAGAATACAGAAATATAAACGAAACAAAAACATTTTTACAACAAATATTTTTATTTATTTATAACTAATTTTCAACTTTGAATGAGTGTAATACATTATGTATTTGACCCTACTCTTGGCGGCCATGTTTTTCGCCGACCACCAATCCCAGTGGACTAGTGTGCGCATGCGTCGTATTGACGCTACTTGTTCCGACAGTTCCGTTTTCTTGTTCCCGTTTGTATAGTGCATATAGCGGCGCTACTCATCGCACGAGGCAAAACGTAAAACTCTATATAAGCACGCCGGGCGGTGCGCTGCCATTACGTTCCGCTTTTGCAGTTCCTCGAAGGCAAGGCCGGACGGAAGAAGCATCACTCTGCGTTGTAATACAATTTAACTCCCTCGCGGCTTCAACTGTTTGACGCTAAGTACCTATATCGATTTGTCAGCGTGGATAACGTTAGATTGTTAAATTTTGCCTCCCGTATTTAACGATCCCGGTTTTGGTATGTCTAATGATCTAGTGAGTTTGGATGACATAATAAAAAAGTCAAAACCATCGACGGCCGCTATGCGAAGCCGCGCGTGAGTATAACAACTTTTAATTTCTCTAACTCAATTGGTTTTATCTCTTATCCACATGTATTTTTCTCTACGACTTTCAATTGTCGCTGTCGTAACTTACGATTTGTTTCGGCGTCACTTTTACTCCTATTGTTAATGATTTTTCAGATTAGACTTCAATTGTTTTCTTAATAACTATTTGTTGAATAATAGTGTTTACAACTTCAAATAAACTTTTTAGCAGTACATTAATCAATTTTACTTCATAGTTTTCTTTTTCTAATTATCAATTCATTTACATTTGAAATCATAACCTTAAAATCATAAGTATCATGAAAACAAGTTTAGGCTTCAAAAATCAATACCTTCTCCATGCTCATAAGAAATATTATGGTTTTATTTCAGACCCAGAAAGCCTGCACCTAAAGGTGGTCCCAAGGCAAATGGCAGTGCTCCTATTCGAGTTAAGCCCACAGAACGTGTTGAAGATGCACGATTCAAAATTATACAGAAAAAAAGGAAAACAATCACAGATGCCAGGGATAAGTTAGCGCAAATTGCAAAACAAAGCGATGCTCGCTTAAAATTACAAAAACTAAGGTCCACTCATCCTAAGAAGGGAGAATCAGGAAATATTTCACGCAAGACTGGTCGCAATGGTCGTATTGGTTTAAGTACCAACAAACTTCCTCCTCCACATGTACCACGCTCATTGCCTCCAGGTTTTATGCCACCACCATCAAGAGGCATGAGCTATAGGCCACCACCCATGCCAGAATCACATTATGTGAATGAAATGATGATGGGTTATGGCGAAGGTAAATAATAATTTTTTAATATTTTTTATATAAAGAATATATATGTTAAATTATAATACAATTTTATTACTTTATTAGTTGATAAATGCAAATATGTTTATAATAATTAAAAATGCATCTAAAATTCAATATATTCTATACAAAATAAGAATACAAGATGGTAGAACATCATT
Source organism: Torymus tubicola (assembly GCA_035583055.1). Classification (NCBI taxonomy): domain Eukaryota; kingdom Metazoa; phylum Arthropoda; class Insecta; order Hymenoptera; family Torymidae; genus Torymus; species Torymus tubicola. The sequence goes on from JAWWEQ010000022.1 coordinate 57,949, forward strand.
ATACAGATAAAAATAAAAATATATAATTTTAGTAGGATTTTTATAGTTAATTATTTACAATGATAAATTTAGGCTAAAGCATAACTTATTCTGGAATTCTAAAATTTAAAGTTATTTATGAAAAGATATAAATCAACATAGTTAAATTGAGTTGTGAAATGTATTAAAAGTATCAAGTTGATTGAACTTTTTTCTTTACAGTTAAATATGCAAAAACAAAGGATTATGATTATTATGCTAAAGGTACGATATCAGCCATTAGCTCACAAGTGCAATCTTTGCTAATCATTTATCAAGTGTCACACTAATATACTAAAACTCACCCTTTAAATGTCAAATCTCCATTTAATGTGCTTCTAATAACTTCTAATACTTCATATATTTATTGCATGTATATTCAAAAATGAACAATAACTATAAAACAAAATCTGTAAAAGTTATTTAAGTTTTTAAGTACTTATTCAGTAGTGTCAACATGTACAAAACAACTTTTTATTTGTGTTTATTTGAACAAGAAAATTTTACATAGATATACGCATAAATATATAATTTCTACAGAAGTAAATTATTTACCTGTGCATAGATCTGGTTTTAGATAAATTATATACTAATATAATGAAAAATAAAAATAAAAAATTAATAATAAACATTGACAAAATTCTAACTTTAAAGTAAGGATTTTTGTTCTTTTTTGCATTCACATAAATCTATTTATACGTATAGAAGTAACAGTATAAAATATTTTAGGATTTAACATTAGTTATGCATAGCGTTAAATCTATAAATATTCTAGTATTAAAAAAATTTTTATTTGCTTATTAAGCCAATTTTAATTGCTTACTACTTATGAGTAGCATTGCAGAGTAATATTAATTATTTTATTTTGTTTTTTACACATAATTTTCACAAAATTAACAAATAAAAGAATGTTACTATTTATAATAAAAATTTTCTATTTCAGAGTATTTATTGGATCATCAAGCTGCTTTGAGGCGCACAGTTAGTAATGATTATGCTCCATCATTACCGCCGCCACCTCCTCTATTTAACATCAAGCCAGTACCTTATGATTGGGATAAGCCTGTATCTCATAGCAGTTCATTGTCGAGAAACGCATCTCTTCGTTCATCCGATCACGCGAGGCCACGGGATTACAAGGTTATCCCTCGCTCTGGCATGGTATGATTTCACATTATATTTTTATTAAATAGATCGTTTTGAAAAATATTAACAGAAACCTTTTAATCTAGACAAAGTTAGCGTCATCAGCGCCTTCATACAGAGATGAATGGAATTTCGGTTCTAAATCTCGGTAAGATTATTTCTGTAATTATATTTTACGTAATTAAAATTTTGCATGTTTTTAATATATATTTTTCTTTTTAATTTAAAACAGTACAATTCTACCCGAGAGTGCTTTAGAATCCAAATATTACGCAGTGAGGAATCATAGAGATTTGGGAGTTAAATCAAGATTGGATTCTCCTCCTCCAAAGTCAAATCGTATTGCTAGTTCCTCTCGTCCTAAGGCGAGCTCCCAATCGGCTGGATACCGAATCGTAGTATCAAATTTACAGCCAAACGTTACTCAAGAAGACATTAAGGTATAAATAAGATTATAAAAACTGATATTGATTATTTGATTGATTTTTTATGAAAGAATTAATATGAATTTCTTTGATTTATGTTTAGGAGTTATTTGAGGATGTTGGAGAATTACTTATCTCTAGGTTAGTGAGGCCCGGTATAGCCGAAGTTATATATAAAACTTTAAAGGATGCTACCAAAGCTGTGGAGACTTACCATAATCGACAATTGGATGGACATCCAATGAAATGCCTTCTTGTAAATCCCCGACCAAAAACGTCTTCGTCATCATCAGGCCGAGTACTTTCTCAGTAAGTATTTATCAATACAAAATTTCGATTTAGTAACATATTCGCAAATCCAATTTCAAACCAAACCCGAGTCTTTTATTGTTAAGTTAGTACACAGAGAGAACAAACATACATTAATTGCATGATTATTTATCAACGCTCTGATAACATGTTCATTTTATACGATTAAACTATTAAAGTAATAAAAGTATAATGATGCAGTATAGAAAAAAAATGTAAGTTATTCATACTTTGCTGAATTTATACTTGTTGTTCAATGGCTTAATACCACTGGGGAAATATTAAAAAAGCACAATTATATATCTATTATAATCGTAAGTGACCCCATAGGAAAATCTTATCAGTCTCGTACAACCGTCGGAGCTCAATAGTACTGTATAATCATACGCGACCCATAGAAAAATGTTGCGAGTCTCTCGTAAGCGTCGCAGGCTAAAATTGTTATAAGAGACACATAGAATTTTCCTATGACTCACTTGTGATTTTACCGGGATTAGAATTTATGCGTTAATTGTAATAAAATAATAGAATTGATATAAGAATCCATACAAAAAAGCGTGCTGAACGATTCAGGCGTTATTACTACGTAACTTTCATACCCTGAATGTAAGTATGTTCTCTCCGTGTACTTGTTATTATTTGTTAACAATGTAATTGTTGAAACGAAAATTAATTATATTTGTTTTGATTTTTCAGATCAAGAAGTTCAGGTTATTCACACTCAAGCATAGGAGCAGTACATCGTGCGTTGTTTGACGACTAGGCAGTTTTGTAATGCGTTTAAATCAAAGAATTTTCAATATTTTAAGCTGAAAGACTCTAAAAAATTTGTAAGACAGTGTAATTCCATTTGTATTTAAAAGTAACCAACAACACAAAGTTTCGTAAAGTGTTGCAAACGGATGTTTTGCACAAAAATATATTATGAATTTTCGTTTATAATGGAGTTCTTTAATAAAGGTTCACTTTTCTCAATTTGTAACTTCATATGCGTGTTTCTTATTTGTTCATTATATTAGGTGTAAAGAAATAAAGTAGAAATACAAGTATTATTTAGAGCTTTGTGGTAAAGAGTTTATTTATTTTTATAAGATAATCACAACATTTTAGTCCATACCTGTAGAATACAAAAGCTAAAGTATACATGCATTCTACCTGACGAATTAGGCAAAGACCTATAAATACACAAATCCAACGAGTAATAATCGTCTGAAAGTAAGATATCTTGATTGTAATTTGTAATTGTTTAATGGCACATAAGTAATTTGAAGTTGTCATCTTCGTACAATTCAAATGGCGCAGAGAATGTGCGCGCTTTATCTGTGTCCGATAACGCGACACTTACAAAATAAATATTAGGATCTTTTTTTTTTCTTCAATTTCAATGGACAAATATATATATACGTTTTTGACGATTACACCCATTACGCGATACACGCTTTCTCTGTCTCTTTCTCTCTCATTCTGCTTTTCGGCAATACACGTCCTCGAGAATAAAATATATATAAGATACAAAATATATCTAAAAAAATTATCATTATTACACCTTTTGTTTTCTTTTAAATAGTAAAGTCCTACTAGATTCAACTCACCACTTATCCGTATTTACAAAACAAGATTCCTAGGATGGCCGGCGACGAGCCATCAATACTGAATCAGATTCACAACATGTACTTTTACAATAAAGACTCTCGCTCATCTACATTATACATGATTTAAAAAAATAAGGGCGGGGGGGGGGGGGAAACAATACATTATATTCGATAAAAACTGACATAATAGAGGAAAAAACAGGATTAAAGCAATTTTTATTTTCGTTCGTTATATCTTTAAAAAAGTTACGTAAAAAAAGACGGTCTTCTTCATCATCATCATTATATTTTTTGTTTTGTTTTTCTTTGTTTGACACACACAGAAGTATATTTCGACGCGAGAATACAATCTATCTCGCTGTTCCACTCTCCCTATATACGTTCAACTTGTACATACGTCGAATTGAACAAGGGGGGTTGGGGGTGGGGGGCTTGGGGGGTTAATTACGAGGGGAAGGAGGAATTAGTGGTTCTTACGATGACGACTACTGCTCCCTTTTGATTTATTTGGCATGCGAAGGACCTCCGCGTACGACATTTCGAGCCTGCGAAGCTTGGCCACCTCCTCGGCTGCGGTGCCAGGTTTGTAGTCCTGGCCCGAGCTCGCGAAGTTATCGCGCGAGAAGGACGAGCTCTGATGGTGGCGACCACGCGGCGACTTGCTGGGGTAGAAGTGAGCGGTTGTCCCGTTCCAGACGACGCCGTCCGAGATCTCGCTGCTGGTCAGAGGTCGGAACTTCCGGCGTCCGCTGGCCTTGAGTTGAGCCACGCGGGGGTTGGGTGTGGGTACGACGTCCGGGGTGGCCGTACAGTCGCCGTTGATGCTATTGCTGCTGCTGTTGAGCCGCTTCGATTTCTTGGCTGAACCCTTCTTGCGAGCTTGCACGGAGATGTACTCGAGTGGCTGATAGCGCCTGTTGTGAATTGGCCGCAAAACCGTCTCGGAGTTTGTCTTCTGTTTCTCCGGCGTCGTGTTGTGGTTGCTGTTGTTGTGCTGCTGCTGTTGCTGCTGCTGCTGATGATGCTGCTGCTGCGTCATCGACTGGTGATGAGAGGAGTCACCACCGCGTTTGCCGTGCCGGCCGTCGTCCTTGCGACAGAGCACCGGCGTGTGTACGCGGAAGACAGGCTCGGAGACGACGGAGGAAACGGCGAGGGAGACGATGCTACGGGTGTCGTCGGTGGCCTCGCTCGGAGCGTCGTCCGTGAAGCACGGGAAGGTCGGGCACTGCTCGTTCTTGGGCGTGAGCAGGTCGCTCGAGGAGTCATCGAGGAGAGGCAGCTCGGTGCCCTCGGCCTTGGCCACCGCGGCGCGCTTGAGTACCTCGAAGATCTCGCTGAAGAGCTTGCGGTACTCGGGGGTCTTGTGGAAGCGGCTCTCGAGGCTGCTGCTGTCGTCATAGATGCTGAACTTACAGTCGTCGCCGTCAGCGATCGAGCAGAGGAAGGAGCCAGGTCGGCCCTCCGTCTGTGTGGCTTTGTTGCTGGTTTCGTCGGCAAAGCCGGACGAGGAAGTCTCCGCCTCGGAAAAGTCCGTGGGGGTGCAGGCGAAGGGTGTCTGCTTCTTAGCACGAATGCTGCCCTCACGGCGGAGATTGACACTGGCAACGCTGGCGCGGCCGTTCTCGTGGTTGCTCTCGAGCTCGGATTGGGTGCTGTTGAAGGTGTTGAATTCGCCAGACATCTGGAGCTCCTCCTGCAGAGACATTGCAGCTGGGGGATTGGCGACGGCCGCGGCCTTGCGGCGCATACTCGTGTTTTGCTGCACCTTGAGGAGGGCCTCGTACTTCTCGACTAACTCGCGGTATATGTTGCAGCTGCTCTCCTCGCTGAGGTCAGTTTTGTTGGTGAGCTCCTACAAGAATATACCACCTCGGTTACTAAACCACTCTTTTTCGTTTCACTTGGGAACTTTTTTGGATTTCTTTTTTTTTAAGACGGGGGTTTTTTAGTTTGACAAGTATATATACTGAATGACAGAGACGAAAGACATAAAAGCATGCAAAATATATAATTTTTCTGGAAATTCAATGTTTGAATTCAAAAAACATTATAATTAAAGAAAAATAACGATATAAACAAGTTTGGAAGTGTACAACACAATATTTTTATTATGACATCTTACAACAATAAAATGTGAGTGTAATGTGTGTAGATATAACATTAAGTTTGGCGAGGAAAGGGAAGGAATCGCAGGCAGGAAAGGTCGCCAGATTTATAGGATGATAAAAAAAAGATAGTAAAACGTTTTTTTCGGCATAATAATTTTTTTATTTAAAATCGTATAAATCTGGCACGTATACAATTATGTACATAATGCACTGTTACGAAAAATCCGACTAGATACACTATAATGATAATAATGAACATGCAGATCGAACAGACACGTAACAATTGAATAAGAAAAACGCTCATCAAATAGTTATATAAAAGTACGAAATCTAATGTAACATGATTTATAAAAAAAGAATCTCTCTATCTAATGTAGTTAGAGAGCCATTAAAAGTATAAAATTATATTATTCATAAATAATAAAAACTAAAACGCCACATCAGTCTTGAATTAATGGCTCCTATAATTTTTTTACAAAATATATATCACGTGTGCCCTATATACTAAAATTTTTCGATTTTCTTCTCTTACGGAGAATCATTACAAAGTTTTCAAAGCAAATTAAACTACGCATATATAATAAACGGTATGTACACAATCGAAATTCACAATGCAAACACAGCTCTGGATAATATATGAATGATGTGTTGGTGTGATGGTAATTTGTACAATGTTAGAGAAAAATCAAGCAGATGAAAGTTAACTTGAAGCGCAAGCTAAAAATTAAACTAAATTAATATTATTACTTTGCATTAATAATTTTGCTGAAAATCTTAAACGTAAAGTTTATAGCAAATCTGCTAATAAAAATAGATTTGTTTAAGTCATATTTATGGTAAAGTATGACAATTTCTCAATACTAGATTAAAAATTTAGAAATTCTCTTTCTATCTAATTATCTTCACGATTATAAAACTCTTAAAAGTGTGTGATAACTTTGTAAACAATTATTTCTTAAAATTTTCGTGTTTCTCTATTTCACAATTTCATTGGAATTTTGACGATAATTTGACTAACTAATTAGAACATTTTAAATGTATACTTGTGTATAGTTTTATTTTCATAGCTTATACATTTAGTTAAACTACTTTAGCACGACCTCAAGGAATTAAACTATAATGTTAAGAAATCTTAGTTACATACATAAAACGTACACACCTGTATGCATATAATTATTCTAAAATTAGAAGAAAATTAGAGTATTTGTCAAATATTTTTTTTTTGTGAAATATAACATTTTTAAGAATAATTTGTATATTATATGTACATACACCGTCAAATTTTTATATTATGAACTTCTTCGTTCTATCTTTGATGTTGCAATCATAGTTTAAGATTTTCAGTTTTACCTAGTTACTAGAAGATTAAAATAAAGTATTAATAAAAAGCAGTGTTAATGACCGTTAAAGGAACTTTAGTAATTGCAAGACCGAAGTCAATAGATTATTAATAATGTAAGTATATATGAAAAGTACAAGGTGCATAAGTACTGTTAGAATATACTCATTGGCAACGTAAACACGCTTATTTCAATACTGTTCGCAAAAAATACGATAACCCATCATTCCGATCAGGATCGACTTCGTTTTACAAAAATTACAGCGCCAATATATAAAAAAAAAGAAAAAATTATCCTAAACGTTAATAAATAAAGCGTTAATAAAATTAGCAAAAGCGTAGGCGCCTGTGTGAGTTAATACATATTTATATCGATAAAAGAAAGTACCAAAGACGTAAGAGAATCTTACAACAAAAAATACTAATAATAATAAGCTCGAGTTCTTTAATATATACAGTAACTATGCACCCCGACCTGTCAATATAGGATCGACATGAGGCGTCTGGGGTGCAGCAAGCGTTTGATCGCCAGGGCGGATTTAAAGAAAGGTCTGAACAGTCTGCAAACGAACTTTGGTACTATTCTATAAGGAGTTAAGGAGCCCAGCGTGCTCGATAACAGAGAGAGAAGCGAAGACGGATTCCACAAGCAAGCCATTATCTTCCAGATGAGACTAGTGCTTTTCTTAGGTTCTTTAATAGCCAGTGAAATCGTGCGATTTGCGCCAAAACCCTAAAGCAAACAAAAGATGATTACTATTTTGAAGCGGGATGAGACACGGGAATGCAGGGGGAATTGGGTGTACGGGGCGACAGAGAGATTATTTCTCATAGCGCACGGCGTATCGTAATAAGACAACAACTCTCCAAACCCGCAGACAGCATCCATCGCGAGATCGTCCGCAGACGCGTTTCTTTTTATTTTTCCTCATCCTTCAATCAGGTTACCCAACTGGCTCTTACTTATTTTCTTTCTCATCAGTGCGAGTAATGATTGTGTATATATAGGTATATACCGCCGAGGTAGTCGGCGAATCGAATTATAAAACTTTTGAGCAATATCTTTGTTAGAAAAATTAGCCGGTATAAATAAATAAATAATGTATAAATACGAAACACAACGATGGCGAATTTTTCTATCTTGGATTTTGCGTTATTATAGTTTACCATATTGTTGCATTAGTAAAATAAATTGTTTGAAAAAATGATGTTCAAATAATAATTAATAATATAGAAAAAGAAAAAAGACCACAAATGTACAATATCAAAGGCAAGACACAATGGAGCAGCCAGCATCGTTTTTCCAAACAACATATATATACGTAATAGCCATCATGCAATTAGTGAAAATCAGTTAAAAGCCTTATAATCTATATGTAACACCACGATCCACAACATTCATTTAACTATAATATACCTGCTATTTTACCGAAAAAGGGCATAAATCATTTTTCGAGAAATTATTATTAAACTTCAGAATATTTACGTTTTTTTTCAAAATACTTTTACTCTCAAAAAATTAGACTCAAGCCCCTTTTCCATATAACCGCAGCCATATATATATATATATATATATATATATATATGAATAGTCAATGTATTAGATGTCTCTCGCAGTATAATGGTAAGGTTTGAAGAGCTTGGTTAGTGCGGAAATGAGGAGCGTGCGTAGCGCGTGATAAAGCAGCGTCTTGGACATGAGACTGCACAGGAGAAGCATGCAATGGGATGACAATGAGGGTTGATGTCGGCATTCTCTGTCATTCACGTTAACGACAACATTTTCGTCGTTATTATCATTGTGGGATGGACGGTGATTATTATAATAATAATGGTGGTGGTGATGTAGTCGATGGTGTTGTCGCGGGTGATGACGGTGTAGTCGGGAAGAATAGTTTACCTGTAGCGTGCTATCGGCGTCACGAAGACTGTCGGCCAGTGATTCGGCGAGACTGATCTCGTCGTCTTCCTCGCCGTCGTACATCATCGACAGCTCGTCTTGAGCGCGCGAGTCGGTGCCGCGTAGACAGCGACCGCATAGATGTCCTTGCCTGGAAATTCATTAAAATCCGTGGGTTTAGAACAATTTTCTTATGATTTTGTTGCTAAGACGACAGATTTTTGTTGAGATTTTATAATCAATTCTATGAATATTGACACGGTAAACGTTAAAGTACAAGTGCAAAGGCGGATATTAATTGAATAGGATTTTAACTATTAAATTTTAAACAAATGTTAAAATTTTCAAAGGTAAATCATACGTAATCATATTGAACATAATCTTCAATTTTCCTATTATACACTCGGCTGAAATTGAAAAATAATCTTTATCGTACACTCACACATTCCATTTCAGTATATATGTAAAAACACACGAGCACACGCGCGTACACACGTCGGCATTCAACCGGGAACAAAAATCGCGCAATTTAGATTTCCGAGGCAATTTAAACCCTTGAAAAGCTTCACATTACACAAAGAGCAACAAAACAGTATACTATTGTGCACAATGGACCTGCGTTCGCGGAACACTGCTGCTGCTGCTGCATCAGTCAACAACGCTCGACATACATTATATACATAAAAACAACTCGAAGAGTGAGAGAGGAAGAGAGAGAAAAAAAGTTCATCGCATACCTGACTTCCTCGAGGGTGTTGATCTCGTCCTGCAGGTTCTTTATGTCCTGAGCCTTGGCCTTCCACACGTTCAACTGTTCCTCCATCTGTGCGTGCTCCTGGAGAATAGTATCGAGCTGTTCCTTGAGCTCGCTCACGCGTTTCTGTTCGCGCGCCCGCTGCGAACGTGCCTCCTGCAGCAGCTGCAGCAGCCTCATGACGTCCTCGTCGTTTGCCATCGCCGTCGCCAACTGATGGATACTATTGTTCGGCTCGTCGTCTGGACTTGTTTGCCTTGGTGATACAGCCGTCTACGCGAAGGATAGATTGGTTAATTTTTTTTTGTGTCTTTAATTATTCGTATGTAAAATGGCATCCTACACACGCTATCAGATGTTTGACAAACCTCAAATGTGGCAAACATCAGCATTTTTTATTTTTCGATGACTGAAATCGAAGAAATTTATTTAATATACTTACATTTTCTGTGCTGCCATCGCGCAAAGGCGCTGTCCTGACGTTCGAAGTCGAGTTGGTGTCCGGCGATTTTGTTTGTTGTTCCCGCAGAAGGGTTTCGTATCGCGTGTTTAGCTCATCGTACTTCTTTTGTAGCTCGTCGACGCGTGACTCGAGTGTGTCGATTGTTAAGCATTGACTGCGTAAAAAAAAGTTAAATGCGTATTAGTATTATGTTAATTGTTTATTTAACTTTGATCTACTGATTTCATTATTCGTTATGATAAGGACCCACTTTTTCATTTAATTTTTAATTTCTAGAAAAAAATTTGTTTGACACGTTGTAATTCTTTGCTTAAATTTTATAAAATTTAAAAACTAAATTAAAAAAAGAACGGGTTCCTACAATAGTCGATAACATCTAGGTGAGAAATGACCTTAAAATTCTTTCAATTTTCTCAAAAATCAATATGAAAATAGAAAACTGTCATTTACCGCTAGGTACATCATTGATTTCGTTGTTGACCTACCTTTTTATTTGCTTTTTATCGTTGGCATTCTCGAGTGCAAGCCTCTGATTCGCCCTTTCAAGATCTTGGATGCTGACTTCTAGTTGTTCGTAGATTTTTAGCCGTGAATCATTGACTTCTCTTAAAGCGGCTGTTTGTTTTTTCATATACTACAATAATAAAAAAAAAACATTTTATTTTATATCTAAATTAAATAACTTCGAAAATAGAAAAAAATTTTTCATTAAAATTCAAATTGAAATGTTTGAATTAACTTTAAAATATTTTAATTAAAAAAAACCATTTCAAACATAGTATATAATAACTCGTCCGGGCAGCAGACGCGCGCACGTTATGCAAACTGAAAACAAACTCTCACGCGATCTCTTTCTCTCGCGCATTTCGCTCATTCAGCATGGCAAATAGAGTGCGACGATCGCCTGCCGCGTCGAACAAAGTGAATCTCCCTGTATTATTATGCGCTCGCTGCTCTTCTCTCTCGCTCCATTCACTTCCGTAGGCGGCAGAGAGAAAGAGAGTCGGGGCGAAAAAGGTGAAATTCAAATTTATGCATTTATCTCTCACCTCTATCTCCTGAGCCTGATCATCGATCGTGCACTGGTGCAGCTTTATGCAATTCTCGAGCTCCTTGTTGCGCTCCAGCAGCGTCTTGCCAAGCTCCGCGGCCAGCTGCAGATCTGCAAGCAAAGCGAAATACCATGCGCTTTAGTACATGTAGATATATATGTATGTATGTGTGTAGGTAGGAAAGGGTTGTAGAGGAAGTGCTTATACGAGTACGTTGCGATATGCGCATGTAGTACCAGTATACCCCCCGGTGTCTATAAGGTCGAGGACTTTCGAGAAGAGAGAGATGACGAGGCTTGAATTCCTCGAACAAGGGGAGGGCGAGGTATATAGAGACGCGCGGGATTAAATTTTATTGGTGGAGGAAGGAGTATAAGAGTCGTGTATCGGTGCAGGTTACAGTGATTTTCTTTTGTTTATTGATAAGGTGAACTGTGGGATAAAATTGATAATGCTGTGGATTAATCGTTTCATTGATTGCTTACGAAGTACAAGGAAATACGCAGAACAGGATTTCATTTGTAAAAATGTTATCGGATAATTTAACATCGTAGATAATGTGGACATACAATCTTATTAATATACCGTTATGCTATCTTAATGACTTATATAAATTCGTTAGGTTATAAAAGCTTTCATGAATCAATGAAGATTAATGAATGAACATTCAAAATTATTCATTTGTACATAAACCATCAAATCGCTAAAAAAAACGCCAGCGTTTATCATAAACCACATAATTATACTTTGACGCATTTGACCATCTTCCAGAATCCCAATAAACTATCTCAATTTTTTACCACGAAATCATTAACATCCATGGTAAAATAAAAATTTACAGTCAAACTCGCAACACCATATCAATGCACAAAAGCGGCCATCCTCGTTCAAACCCCCTTCCCGCTCATTCTCAATGACAAAGATCATATGGTATTCTCCTCAGGTACACACGCGTGTACGAGCGCATTCACGATGCATCGCGACAAATCTCCCCGTATATATACGCGAATCCCGCATCTCTTCTCCCATTGACTCTCCGGCGCGCACGTGCTGTATACCGGCAAGAGACGGTCGCGATCATGACGATGGCCGCACGCTGCGACCGATTTTCCAAGCGAGCCCCACTATCATCGGATATATATACACACTTGATGCGCAAGCCTGTGAAGAGAAGGAAGAGAGCGACGAGAGCGAGAGAAAAAGAGAAGGAAGAAGAGGAGGAATGTACCAGGTTAAAGACCCCGCGGCGGGCAAAGACGAGAGACCGGCTCTCTCTCTTTCTCTCGCGCGCACAGCGAGGCTACCGTTTTGTCCCTATCTGTCGATTACCCCGGCCGCCTTCAACCTGCTTGGTACCACCGCGTGGTAGGTAGACTCTTTCATTGATCTTATGTTCCTTGGCTGGTGCCGTCTTGGTGCACTTAGAGAGAACGAGAGATAGGCAAGCGTATGTGGCGTTATGTATATGTGAATAGGAGGAACCGCGCTCGTATTATACACAGGGTTTATTAGGATGTTATATAGACGCGAAGTTCCGTGTGAGAGAGAGAGAGAGAGGAGGCATGAATAATTAAGCGGAAAACGCAAGTGCATTCAGAATGATTTATGGATGCACTTCTCGGTGAACGACGCGCCGACCGATCGAGAATGCAGCGGTGAATTGGAATTTCCATATACAGTCTTTGCATGAGCGTGAAAAGCACTGATTAGGCTATTACGCAAACCGCGGTGCACGCTCTTATGTATAGGTGCGACGTATGTATGTATGTATACCTGAGGGTCTTTGAATTATTTGTCTTGATATAATCACGATTTTACGAGGTCGATAAATCTTGCACCGCGATATATAATGCGGACGACGATTCTGTCGCATTACACACGCTGCATGGGTTATTATATACAGGCTCTTATTCGCGCGGTTTTCGAAGAATGCACGCGCACGCGCGGTTATCCATAGCTGGCATCTCTTGTAGATGTACTGTTAAAGAAAGTGCCGTGTTTTTTTTTTGTCTGAATAATTATTCTGTCATAATACGTGTGCGTGTGCCGTCATAACATCAATTATCCTTACGCGAAGAGGCGGTTTTTTTTTTTCATTAAAAAGGTAATGAAATTTCGTGGACTTTTTTTTCTGGGGGGATCAGATTGTTCCAGGAATCTTGTATACATGACACAGCAGTGTGACGAGACCTGTAATTTATTAATCGTATGGATAAAAATTTCAAAACTATACAAGCGAGAGTCGCGTTTACGGTCGTTAGCCCTTTAAGAGTTTGGCTGTGGCATATACGAAGATGATAGTGGGATATACGTGATTATAAGGGAATTTTTACGATGTTGTTGAGTCGACGAAAAATCATCGATGTAAAAATTTATACGAGCGCGTAAACTGCGATGATATCCCTCCCGAAATTATCTTGTTTTCAATATGTATATTGCACTTTTTTATTGCACGGTTCAATTCGGCCGTAAACGTTCATAATTTTTAATCGATACTTGGAGCAGACTGCTTGACTGGGAGCTTTAAAGTTACATCAGTATGCGCAGTTATAACATCGCATTAAAATGAAATTGCAAGAGATTTTCAGATTATACAATATCAGGAAAATTATTCCCAGCCCATGAGTATATCTAGTATAAATATGGCGTTTACGTGTAATGCTTACAATTTACTCATGTATGAATGGACAATTAAACGGGTATATAAAAAAACATTAACGAAATAAAGTTATTATTCGAAATTTCGAGATGTATACTAATATGTATATATATAAAAATTTTTATATTATTAATTTTACAAATCTAATATCACTCTACCAATTGTAAGTACATAGAAACTGTAAAATCCAGCTATACTTTTGCCCAACTAACTGGCATTTTAAAAAATAAACCCGATTCGACTTAAACGGAAATCTGTCGTCAGGTTCCACCTCACTTTTTTGCAGCAATTTTTTTTCCGCGTGCCTCTTGCACTGCACACTCTCCGCACGTGTCTCTCTCTCTCTTTCGCTCCTTCTTCGCAGTCTTCCCGCCTCTTTCCCTCATTTCATCTACCTCGAGCAAAGCCGCGCGGCCGCTCCGGTTTTATTGCGGCAATCTCGAGCGCGCGCGCTTCGCGTTGACGATCGCGCATTCCTCGCTACAGCTACAGCGCAATTTTCCACGAGCTGTAGAGGTGTATATATGTTATATATAGGGAAAAAGAGAGGGAACAAGAGTCGTTCCAAATAATTTCTTCGTTATATAGATTTTCAAGTCGCGGTTGGTATTGAAATAAATTTTATGAGAAGGAGGAGGTGGTGGTAGGGCAGTACGTGAAGTTATTCAGGAAATCGGCAAGTGAATTTCCAGTTAGCGCGTTGATCTGTTTAACGTACCGGAGAAAAATGTTTTTACATTCTTTGGATGTTTTTCAATCTGCTTTTAATTGGTTTAGTTTGAAAAAATATGTGTAAATGTTTTAAATTGAATTTATTCTTATCCTACATGATATATACTACTCTCAAAGAAATCGTCGAGAATCGGCTTATTATACGCGCGGAGTAAGAGTTTAGAGAAATTCTTTCATGGAAAAATAAATGTTAAAAAGCTCGCAACAGCAACAGCTGCACTTTTTATTTTGAAAAATATAAAACTAGCGCGAGTGCATCGGTCGCATAAAATAAGAAAAAAAAATAATAAAAAGACGCTCCGTGCAATTAGAAATCACTCGTCGAATAAATTTAACGGAAAGTGACTTTTTGTCAGCGTTCACGCGGGCATTGATGCCTTGCATGTGGCAGAAACTTCGTATATATATATCTATATATAAACATATCCAAGCGAGCTATTATGACGCGACGTCATAATTGAAATAAAACATTGCCGCTCGCGCGTGTTTAACAGAGAGTGAAGGTAATTGTTCGAGCAATTATGTCTAATGAAATCGTCAGCTGTTGGAAGTATCGTGCAAAATAAGCCTCTCCGCTCGCGCGTGCGCCTGTATAGAATAAGTTGTAAAACAAAATCGATAGAAAGTCCCATCATCGGCGCGAGCGCGTCTTGCTCCAATTACACGAGTACAGTGCCGATGACTCTTGTCCGGCGTGGCCCTGAACTTGTTACGTGCGCGCGAGCGCTTCTTTTCATTATCATCGGTATAATATTTTTACACAGCCGCACGATTTGGCCATCGCTGCGATCTGTAACTTTTCGGCGGCTGATGACGATGACCCCTTTTATCTCTTTCTTTGTATCTCTATTATATATATATATACATACACAAATTGGCTACTCTAGTTATCTCTCGTATCGTAGCCCGTGGCGAAATGAAAGAGAAAGAATCACTCAGCGCGTGTTATTATAGAAGAACGTTGATATCTCGTGCGCACGCGTTTATTCGCAAACCGATAATTAATGCCGATTCCGGTACGGCCGCCGGCAATGCTCGTGATTCTCTCGATGTTATATACGTTACAGCGAATGCGCCAGTTTCGTCAGTTTGGTGATGAGTGTTTTTGTGTATACATATATATGTACGGTTATGAGAATGAATATTTTAAAGGCGAGAGCTGAGCGGAAAATAAATCGGTTTCGTGTTACGCTCAGGCAACGCGCCTGCTCTGCTTCTTTTTTTTCTTTCTTTTCTCGAGTGCAAGCTTATTTGAATAAATTTTTTATGGACGAACTGTTATGTAAAGAATTTCGTATCAGCAGTTGATTGATCAAATCAGGTGAATTGTAAGTACGGTGTATTAATTCATTAGACGGAAGAATTAAAGTTTAAATTTTCAGGTGTCTCGCGAGTTTTAGTGTAATGTTATGCATCGCTACCGTATTTTTTTAAAACCAAGTTTTCGCTTTACTTTGTAATACAAATCGAAACTCGGTAGATAATAATTTACGTTTTTAACAAAACTTATCGCATTAATTGCAATAAATGTTATCGACCAATGACATCAGCGTGTGATTTAGATAGATTTTTTTTTTTAGTTAACGAATGTTTTTCTTGGAATTTTATATCAAATATTGATAAATCGCGGCTCTCTTGCGTCTAGAAGAAACTCAGCGATTATGAACATTTTAAATCTAATAAAATTTTAAAAAATTAATAGTATTTCATAATTTTGTAAGCATGATTTTTTCTGCTAGAAAGACGCAGGGGACCAAACATTCTACAAAACTAACCGTCGCCCAATCTACCTATAGACCTGAAAGATTTCCAGCAATAACGTCATATACCTCCTGCAGATGTTTGAAGCCGCTTATAGACTCATAAGCCGGCGTCGCTTCTCTTTCTACCTATACATCCAAGCGAATTTCGAAGCACGTGCGCGCTGCCTGTCAAAGTTGAAGAGCGCACGCGCGTGTTCCTTCCTCATTTATATATTATTCTTTATACGACGCTTGTAAAAAAAAAAGTAAAAAATACCTTCCGGGCCGCGAAGACAATCGAGTTCGATGGAATAATCCCAGCAGTCGAGGGAACTCAGCTGAGTTGGCGGCTCCCAGACGATGTCGACGCTCGTGTCGCCGCTCATCTTGACTGCTTCTTCTTCCTTTGCCGCTGCTTCGTCCACTCTTGACGTCTCTATAAGGGACGTGAAATCTCCGCACTTCGCGTGCACAGACAGCAGCAGCAGCAGCAGTAACAGTTCCTTCCCTATTTTTTCTTCTTCGCTTCTTATTCGCGCACTCGTGAGAACTTTTTTTTTCTTTATTCACCACCAACAACAACACATAACGAAAGTTAACCGTACTGTCACACACTACGCGCGAATTGCTTTTTATTCACTGCCAAACTTAATAAATCTCCGACCTATAGCAGCTCATTTGAGCGCAGTGCAGGTAGGCAGCATTTGCAGCAATGTATATATATGTATCAATAAAAGTACACAAGACGACCGGCCTCGTCGAGCGCAGCGCTGAGACTGAGGGTTGCTCCGTGCGCTCACTCACTCACTCACTCACTATACCGTGAGCGCGCTCTCGTATATGTGTTGTATACTGCACGCGCGTGCAGGCGGGGGCCGTGCGATCTTCCGTGAAATCCCCGAACGGAATGGAGCGCCGAGGATTCACCTAGGGAGAGGGATTCTTGATGCGGGCCTCTGTGTTTAATGCTAGCAGGCGACTTTCCCCCCCTCCCCTCTCTCCTTACAGGCGCTCCACTCTCTTTTGCGAGAAGGGATTTCCCCACTACCGGAGCGTGAGTGCGCGCATACCTGAGAGCGAGCGCGCCGCCCAGGTATGCGCTCAGTCCTCTCTCTCTCTCTCTTTCTCTTTTTCTCTCTTCCTCCCACGCCCTTTCACCAGAGGGAGAGGGAGGCAATCGACTCGGTGGGCCCTACTCTTGCCCCCTTCCCATGGTGAGACAGAACGAAAGAGAGAGAGAGAATTTTATATATGCAGCACTCGTGAAGCTCTTCCTGGTTTCTTTCCTCTCGCTGTTGCTCCTTGCGCGCTGTCTCCTCAGGCTTTTTATCGCCCTTTTTCGCGCGCCTGGAATGCCGTGCGAAGTGACTGCATATATATACACACACCTATCTGCCTACCCTTCTGTGCTTTTTTTCCTCTTTCTTCTTCCTCTCTCTCGGTTCTTCTTTAAGACGACGGGTCGACTGTATTACTCTTCGTGGTTTATCGGTGCGCGCGTGAACGCTTTTGTGTATGTATACGTGTGGCCGCGGGTGACGGTCTGCACGATGGTAATGGAGTGGCGCTGGAAAAATAATCGTTATTTCGCCGGTCGTTTCGAGAGAGGCGCACATTTTTCGGTTTGTAAAATACGCTGACATCTGAATGGAATGGTAACTGTAATTTTCCTTAGAAAGTAACCGCGTGCGCGAGGTACCATAGAGGTTTTCTCATTCGGCTCTCGTTTGAGATGCCATTAAATCAGGAGAACTCATTTTTCTTTCGGATATGTGTATATATCTGTGCTTTTGTTCGGTTTAATGTAAACAGTTGCTGCTAATCTAATTATCGTTTGGACATAGAATTGCTATGACGATCCAGTTATTCGAAAAGATACTGTATTTTGTTTCACTTTTGAGGCAAATAAGATGTAGGTTCATTCATATCTTGCTTGAATGTATTTTAAATAGAAGAAAGCAATAGTTTAAATATTTACTTGTATTGTATACCAGCCAATTATTTCGTCTGGACAAAAGAGCTATCGAGGAGGGAATAAGATACAATAATCAGTATATATCTATATACGTGCGTAAACACTGTTGTAATATCTCTCAATAGGTCAAGGGCCACAAGCAGAGTTCACTTTTTTCATTATGATACCTAAGATGCAATATAACAATACATTTAACAATTATCCAAAAAAAAGTACCATAGTACATCTATTATTATATATTACGCTACTTTAATTTCCACATATATCGGAGCTGTCGAAGAAAAAGCACATACATATATATAGCGATAACGATTTTCAGCAGCAGCTGAGACTGACGCACTTCACTCTGAATTCGATTGATTGCGCGAGGTCAAAGGTTCCCGCCACCGCTGTTGCGGCTGAAAGGCTTAAGAGCCAACCGCTACGCATGTATATTATGTATGCGGATTCATGCATTGTAAGCACACACATGTGTCGAGGCTCAAAACCACAAACACGCGCTATTGAGATGGACGGGGAAACGAAACAAGACTCGTTTTCCACGCGTCTCGACTTCTTCTTCTTCTTCGATCTCGATCGGTCATCGTGTTTGTGTCTCGTCACCGCAAACGTGTTCGCGGTACATGCGTCTCGTTGTTTCCCTCCTCATCCGCTGATTGATTTACCCAAGGCGATATATAAGCTTACCGCGGTTGCAGCAGCTTTCGTCGAAGAAATGCAACAAGAATGCGGACTTTGTTTTTTAGAAATTGGCACACAGGTGGTGCTCGCTGCATACGCGTCTGGGTTTTTCACGCGGCGAAAAGTACGCTTTTTTGTTATTATTATTTGTTAATGGTATCGAGTGTATACCGGGACAATAATAATAAAGATGTAGAAATTTAATAAAATTGTTCGTTAAAAAGTTTCTTTTTTTAAAAAAATCAGGTTCTTTAAATACCTCGAAACTGATAAAGTTAAAAAAATCTGCATTCCTTCGCGTAACAGTAAACTTATTTTTTTCCAACAGCAGCAGAAACGAAAGTCCCTGCGATCGGCTGAAAAACTGCATATATTGGCTCGAGCTCTCTCACTCGACAATATGCAATGTATTCTTCGTGCTCTTCCAATATCGTTAAATAAAGACGGATCACCTAGGCACGACAAAAGAAACCGAAATAATCAGTGAAAACGCGCTGCAGCGGTGGCTCTCCATTTCGAATCACCGATAATAAATCGACGACTCGAGGCCAGTAATCTCGCGTCCCATCCCGCGTTACGTAAAACCCATTCGCAGTCGTCGTCGTCCTTCGCGGCCCACGAATCGCGACGCCGCGCAATCGCGTAAAAACGCGAAAGTAATCGGAGGACCGTCCGCCCCCCCCTCTCTCTTCGCCTTTAGACTTGTCAGACGTAACAACACGATCGACGCGAAAACCGATGCGTGCCTTCATACACTATATACGTCTATAACATATATATCGTTGTCGTCGTCGTTGAACGGAAATTGCGCAATAGCGAATACTCATGCTGCTGTCCCCTTACACGCGTGCTCCGTCTATATATGTGTACACGCGCGACCGAGTTTTACCTCTTGATATTATATCTGATCGCACCGAGTATATATATATATATATATGTATATAAAACGCGTGCGCATAAAAGTCACGTTTGGACTGCGCGCGCTCGTGTAGGCGCACACGCTGCGTGCACACTGCGCCCTGCCGTGTGGGTGTCGAGAGCTGCGTTGCGTTCTTTTCTGCTACGAGATCGTTATATTAATATATATGTATGGAGCCAATTCGCGTGAGCTGCACGCACGAGTGCGGATTTAGCTTGAACTAAGATCGCGTTTCTGTTAAGACTGTATCGCGGTTTCATTTCGAAGGGTGAACGTTTTTTTTCCTCTCTGGTATAGCTTTGAAGTGCTGCCTGAGCGTTGAGTGAGACGTTAACGAGGAGATTTTAATAAGAGGATTGCAATATACTTGAGCTATATATGCTATATATATACAGACTACTTAATTGTGAAAGACTGATTACTTCGTTGTTGTTTTTCAATTTGGACTTTGGATTACGTGGGGTTTAGGGAAATCGTAATGTATTGGAGATATACTGCAAAAATGGCGATTAAAAAATGTTTGAAAATTAATATTCTGAATTAAAACGATATAAGGCTTATTAAGCTGTCAAAAAATGATTTTTTAGAGATATGTAGTTATCACGATTTTTGTTTCCGGCTAATTATGTCTGATATAGCCGCGGTTCATTAACGCAGTATTTTTGTCTACTTTCCGAGATTAAATAGATCTTTTAATAACCCATTAAATAATTGTGTCTATATATGAAATTATATGTTCCTTACGTAATTTTCCTGAAATAACAAAAATATTCGACGCGTACCTAGACTCATAATTACAAATCAGATTGGACAGGTTGGTAAGCACCTACTCTGAAATAGATCAAAACAATTCAAAACACGTTCTCAATCAAGAAATCCATCAGTCACACCTCATATAAATCAACCTGCATACCCCTACCTCAAAAATTCAAACTTTTCGCTAAAAAGAATCAACGTACAAAAAAAAAATAATCGCATGCGTTACATAAACAACCGCACAGCACATACATGTACATTCATCGACAATCGAAAGATCACCCAAGTGAGATAGTAGCACACTGCGGTAATTCCATCAATAAAACCAATCGCTCAGAGGCAATCGTTCAAGCGCCGCTTTTAATAAAGTCCGCGCGCGCGTCGTGCACAACAACAAAGACAGCGAAATCGAAAAGCACACCTGAGCTCTGTGCGCGCACGCTCGCGATTACGTACGAAAAGTCATCGCGCGCGCGCGCGCGCGCACCTCCCTCTCACTCTCTCCCTCCGCGTGTAACGAGATCACTTTCACTGTAGGAGGCACGTTCTATATATATACAAGCCTATATATATGTATATATACGTGTAAATCGCGATAAAGGCGCCCGGCAATTTTTTCGCTCATCGCTCTTGTGAGCGAGAGAGCGCGGGAATATAAAAGCCCGCACGCGCGCTCGCTCACTCAGGAGATTAATCTATCGAATAAGAGAAGGGACCTGTGCTCCCTGCCACCGACGTCGTCGTCGTCGTCGTAGCCTCCGGCACGGAAGGAAAAAAACTCGGCGCGCGCACACAATACGAAAACTACGGCGCACAGCCCGCGCGACCTTTCTTTTTCCCACGCGAGGCGCTCGCTCGTTCGCTTTGTACGTGCGATATTTATAGGTGCGCTACCGTACTGCTTATTACACCCGCCCTTTTGAATTTCCCGCACGGCCCCTTTTGGAAAACCGAAAATTTAAAATCACTTGCTGAACCTATATACATGTACACACGAACACGTGGATAGAATTTATGCGGGAAGAGCTTCTCCGTTAGACAGACACGCGTGCCCGAGATCTTGTTTCCCATCGCCGCGGGCGTGTTGCACGTATAATACATGTTCCTCCAGAAAAGCTTTATATATTATGCAGAATATGTGTGTGTGTGGGTAATACGCCGGGGGAGTGTATATAGTTGGTATAGCGATGATTATCTATACTCGCCTCGACGCGCAGTGATAAGACGAAGAAATTTCCCGCACGAGGCGTCTCTTGTATATACTTGGGTCGCGACTCGCTTTTATGCAAATAATATATATATATATATAGCGAAAACGGTGCGCACGCGTGGGAAGAGCGTATAACTGGAGATTCTTCGTTAATTTCTTTATATATATATATATAAGAACAAACGTGTGCACATGAACGCGCGAGAGTTTTGCAATGAGGAGCGACTGCAGCTGCTACTGTTTTTCCACTTGCGCCATTCTTTTTTTTTCTCTCGCGTAATTAGTGATTAGAACTGTGCGGGATGCGCGATTAACCGTAAGATTTATAACTGCACGCGTCTGCTGCAGGCGTTATATAGTATTATACTACGGGGAGTGTTTATAAACGGGCGAGCGCACCGTTAAACGTTAAATTGAATGCCTTCTTTTACTTCTTTTCATCGCGCGTTGTTTGTATGTATATATGTATGTGGGTATTTATACGGTTTTTTTTCTTTCTTCTGTTATAACAGCTGATTTTCCTCTCGGGTCGTTGCACAATCGATTCGTTCGTGATTGTTCACGCATAATTAGCCGTTTAATAAGAGAGATTATGAATATATTAATCCTCTAATGGTTTAATCAAATAAATGTTAATGTAGATCGGTTATAATCTACTGTTATATATTATTCATGTATACGGTAATATGTAACAGAGTTCTGTTACCTCTATTACGTCAACGCGCAATCAATTACGAGGAAAGTCCGCGCTGTATACATGCATCATTTTTCATCATGCGGGCTATAGCTTGCAACGTAATTATTCCATCACGCGCATATAAAATATACAAATAAAATAATTTAAAAAAAAACAACACAGAATAAACCGCACGAAAACCAAAAATATCTTCGGATAACTGCAACCTACATGAAAATCAGAAAAAAAATTATGCACCTATATATATACGAGAGAATCTTACGTGTATCGCGTATCACGACTGCATAATCATGACTCGACGAAGTAAATTTCGCTCATTAATGATGCCGCAGTATAGAACGCAAGCCCCGTAATAACGAAAATGTCAGACAATAAATTGTTATGCCCACTTGATGCCTCAATAAAAGACTCTACCGTACATATATATACCTTCTCTATCGCACAGGTGTGTGTGTCTGTTGGAAGGCGCATCATCGCCGACGCGTCGTATAATGCAAAATCCCGCAGCTGAATTGGCATGTATTACCGCGCGCATCGGTCCGCTACATAGAAACGTGTATCTATATACGTATAAGCACACACACACACACACACACACACAGACGTGTAACACAGCTCACCTATATAGACACGTTGTATATATACGATGTACGAGAGTCACGCATGCCTGGAACCAGGCCGAGGGTTTATCCGACCTTTGCAAACCTACTCGTGGGATAGCTTTGCTGCTGCTGCTCCGCGTGTTTACGTCTCTGACTTTTCTCGTCATTACGCATGCGATCGCGCATCGGGACACTGAGCTGCTGTATGCTGTTATATGCGCATCCTTTCGCTGTCAGCTGCCTCTACATGTGGCAGCGGCAAACGATAATAATGGGTTGTGCACGCGCCTGGGTATATGTACCTGTATTATAATGCGCGCATCGGATGCAGCGCGTGTATATGCATGCATGCGCCTGATATTTCGAGGTCAGGATTCCACCGATAATGCACCATACGTGTATACTACAAGATCGTAATTTTCGGCTGCGCACAATGCGCGATAAATCGAGGAACAAGCGAGTGGATCCGAAATTATTGGAAATTCGCTTGGCCTACTATATTATACCTATACATACCAACAGGTTTTGCTCTTTCTCTTTTCGACCGAGAGTAACATACGCAGCGGAGGCTCGAAAGCGCGAGTGAGCGCGCGTGCAGCCGTAGATGAGAGTTTGTTTTGAGATCGGAGACGGAGAAAGAGAGGAATTTCCTCTGGGACGATTCGAATCGTAGAAAGGTGAGTTTGTTTTGTGCGGATGCGCGTTAGTTTTTATTGTGGTGGTTCGTGTGTATGTGAGTGTGCGATGAGAGTTGAACTGCCTAGCGTGGCCTATTTGCTGGGCTTATTTATAAGTATAGCATGTAGTTGTCGATAATTTTATAAATAGAGGCTGCTGATTAATAGTACAGAGTGAAGTATATCGTTATATTCGCGATAAGGTGGATGCGCGTTGTGGTATATTAATTGAAATTGATTCGTCTATATGGGAAATTCTTTATCGACGTAGAGTTTCTATTTAGTTTTGAACACTATATATTAGGATACAGCAAGTATAAATCATACTTCATTTAGAAGGGGTTTTTGAATGCTAAATTTTTTTTTATGGGAAAGAAGGTTTAATATACCGCTGGCATTTTGGTTTGAAAATATCGGAGCCGGTATTTTATCGCTGATTTTATTACGTTATATACCTAAACTCTAGTTTAAACGATGGAAAAAAATAAAGAAAATACAGTCTACGGAACGATTGCAATTTTCGAACAATAGATGATGAATTGCTATATCGAGAGGCAAAATTGTTGGAAATTTACTTGGCCTAGAATAAGGTTTTCAGCGGGCAACTATTCATTATGCCTCAAATCACGTGAGAATCAAGCGGAGAGTTATTATCTTTCATTTTTTTTTTGTTTTAATGTCTTAATGATGATAAGCTAAAATTTCGCTAACATATTCATCCTATACCCATTTGTATCAAAACTTTATCAAAACAACATTAGAGACAACAAAAAAATAGAAATAAGTGAAAGTACAATTATGTATACCCTCGCCATATATGTCTCAGACAATTCACTTTACGAATAGAGTCATGCAGGTATTTAAAACCTCATATGTAAAATTTCCAAAAACTGAGTAACACGTTTACTGCAGTGCACTTTATGTACGCATAAACGCTTAAAAAATACTTTCGCTAGACCCCCGCATTAACGCGCGTCATATCTCACCAACCGTCAATCATTAAATTCCAATTTCCCCTAGTTTTAAAAACGCATTTCCAGCTCCCGCAGAATCTGGCTATTAACGCAAACGACTGCGAATAACGACTTGTCCTATACGTGACAGCGACATTTTCTTTTTCTTTTCTTCAATGAAACGTTTTTTCGAGAACTAATTGTTATACAATCACAAAGGATCAACGTATGCTATATTAGCGCCATCGCGTGTACTCTCCCCTATATATATATACACGTACACATTGTTGTGAGTAGCACACGACCTTCATTAAAAGTACATTATTTCGACGTTAAAGGGAGGTTAATTGCGTTAATTGTGCGAGGGGAAGACTGTATACGACTATATACGACGACTGAACGATTAAGATTGATTTATCGGAGACGATCGTTCAGGTGCGCGCGCTGTCGGGATGTGAGTCTTTACTGACTTAATAGACCTGCGTTTTACACGACGGTGCGGCACACTATGCTAATCTACATGCTAGATATCACGGCATGATCGGCTATAGTTATTTAAAGTACTGTTAATTAAGAAAATTATCGATTAACGAACGATTTGCGCAGTCAAAGACATCGACTCACTTCTCGCCGTAAAAAGTATACACGCGCGCACGTATATAACGTAAAATTGCTCTCAGTCTCAAAGATAGAAAGACGCGTACATCGAGAGATAAGCAAAATTAGCTGTCAACTTTCTATTGTCATTTTGCTCTTCGCATTTACCTATCCATATACTATATATACATCGCGACTGCTTCGTCATATACATATACTCATTTCTTTTCCCTCTTGGCAGCCGACTCAATTAGTTCTTCTCTCTTTTTTTTTAAATTTTAACGACTACTGCTACTGCTGCAGGCTTGCGCAAATTCCCAGCAACCTAAGGCTAATGCGACAGCGAACGAATGTGTACGCGCGTATATAACGAACACGACCGAAGTAGGCCATCGCTGCGTGTGTATATATATACCTACACGAGCCCAAGAGATTTTCTCGAGTTTAAGGAGCGAGGATCGAACCGCTACAGGTATAAGTGCGGTATATACGCAGAATAAGCGAGAGACCAAAATCTCTGGGCAAAGTTTCGCACCGCTGTATACGTTGCCTCAACCTCGCGCTACTTAACTGTATATATACCTCTGCAGAGTACACCAGGTGAATTTAAAGGAGGTAGTTGGCCTTCAAAGAGTACGTATGTACGCGTATAAGAATGATGGCCGATAGCACGCGGTCGTTGACAATGGAAGAACGCCGTCGTGTCTCGGTGAGAAGAGACGAAGTACAGTGTGGTTCGGTGGCTGTAACTATATATATATATATATATATATATAAGAAGTGTTGCGCCGGCTCTTACGATGCCTAACGAAAATTATGGCCTCCGTTGATCGCTTGGTCTCTTCACGAGTCTGAGGTTTTACCGGCGTTCGCTGGTCGAGTCTGTGTAGAAGATACGGACGCTGGTAGAGGATGGTTTAGAAAATTTTGGAGATCTCGTGGAAAAAAGTGTAGAAATTCGGATAACTGTATCGGTTTCAATGGATGATCATCTATAATCTTTTACGTGTATCTAAAACTAACAAATCTACCGTTTCACAAGTACGAGAAAAAACATTTGAGATATAGTGTAACGTACACTAAATGAAAAATGAATTATTTTACGATTTGTAAATAACCTCCCTTGTCTGCGTCTCTCCAATACCTATACACATAACGACTGTTTGCTTCGGAAATCTTCGTCGGTAACGTTGTGTGTAGAACTAAATCTGTCTGGATCACTCTAAATCTTTATATGTCCAGCGTAATGACAGATACACACGTCTTCAGCGTTAATTTCAAACTGATAATTTACCCAGATTAAAACGATAAATATCATGCAAGCCCGCATAAGTCCATATAAACGTGCATTATGAGTTTCCAGATGATAGTGACGGACGTGCGAAATTTACGAAAACTATTGAGAATACATCTGTGTGCAGTATGTATCAGTATATATGATGACCAAGGTACGGAGGGTCAAAGCTGTCGGAACAAAACAGAGGCCAAGGAGAAGTCTTTTCGGCGAAACGGCGAACAAGGGAATCCCCTGATGTTTTATTTAGGTGTGATAAATTATTCAAAGCGTTTTCTTTTCTTTTTGTCAACATGTTTTTCCAACACGCTATCGTGCTCGAAAGATAAAGTCTGTATCGTTGTTTAGTTGTTTAAAGAGATACTGCTTCTTATTTTCTATTACAAACAATAGAAGTAAACATATTTTGAAAGGTCTCCGCGTATAAGTGTGAACCTCATGTTTTCCCTCTCGAAGAAAGTTTTCTTAGGTACTCGAAATTTCGCTTGTGACGTTATTCACGACAAAACCTATATACTCTTTCTCTACCCTTTCATTATTTTTTTTTCACCTATATATCTCTATTCTCTTCGCGCACACAGGACATCAAGTATTTGTTCTCCAAACATCACACGAATAGTTCCTCTTGACCCCCCGAAAAGTTAATCACGCAGACACACAACACCCGCAGTTACGTTGTATATTGACAAAAATATATATACGCACGCGACTTTCACTCCACAACAACAACAACAACCCCATTCGGAATCGCCAGCAAACAATACCATGTGTTTGACCAACACAAAACCACATCGCAAGA
Source organism: Torymus tubicola (assembly GCA_035583055.1). NCBI lineage: Eukaryota > Metazoa > Arthropoda > Insecta > Hymenoptera > Torymidae > Torymus > Torymus tubicola. The sequence continues at coordinate 85,351 of JAWWEQ010000022.1, forward strand.
CTATAACCCCATAGTCTTTTGCACCCCCTTCCGCGATTTATTCTTCACCCTCAACTCGCTCCTATTGCGAGGGTATTGAGTGCAACCTCTCAAGACACTGTATCATACAGAACAGACACAAGGCCACACTCACTCAGTCGCAATGTAAAGTTTGAAAAATCGCTTCGCACACAGATATATATCGATACATGATACCCGCGGCGTTGCAACTTTTCGACACGTCAAAAATCGAGAACAGGGGGTCTACGGAACAGCCTCTCAACCTATAGACACCTTTCTCCAATATATAATCCGAAAATTTTCCGGCTCTCAGCCAGACGGCGGTCAGATGTACCCGGTATGGTGCACATCTGTTACCTGTACGCAGTGTCGCGCGCGCGTGCGTATACGCACGCCCCCCGCAATGTATATACCTGAACCAGCGCCACTCGACAGACGTATATATATAATTGCTGCTGCCACGGGAGCTTCAGCGACGCGTGCGCTCTCGTTCTCTGCAGGCGTTTCTTATAGGTATATGCAAGATCACGCAGGTACTCATGCCCATGGATGCCCACACGTATATATATAGAGGGAAGGCGAGAGAACGTCGAGGTTGTAAATTATTATACCTCGCAGTCTGGCGAAAGTCGATTAGTTAGGAGAGATTCTAGAATCTACGCGAGCCCTGCGACGCGTAGAGCGTATATAACGAACGACTGCAGGATACGTAGATGTGTATGTACGATGAGCATATGAAGCGCACTCATGCGGCGGTGGCGGTTGTTAATGATGGGGTTAATTAAGAAGCTTGACACGTCCCCACAGGCTATTCAAGAGATTTTCCTGGGGACCGTCAGCGCACGTGTGTGTATGTGTGTCCACGTGGAGTTATTAGTCATATATTCGCCGCGGGGGTAGGTACACTTTAATTCGCTTTGCGAAAAGGTTTATGTGATTGATAGGCGGTTATGGAGTGCACAGTGGCGTGTGCGTCTGATGGTTTTTCCAACGACCTATCGTGGGGGGAAAGTCGTCGCCTGTGCACGCGCGTGATTTTTGCTTAATCTTCGGAAGATTTATGAAGGTGATTTTCTTAAGGTATATGGAAGATGAAGACTATTTTGGATTTGTAGAATGGTTGTGAGTGCGGATTATTCGACTGGTCTTATTGTTTCAATCATTAGGGTTACGTTTATTGTAGTTCATCAATATAGGTCAAACTTCGTTTTAGAAGTTTGTAATGAATTGCTAAAAGTGGAACACTTTCTTCAATGGGTGATACGCAATGTTTAATAAATGTTTCTTCTTAGTATACATTTATTAAGATCAATTAATAATACAAATTTGCTGCACCATATAAATCATTTTGATTTGTTATATTATAGATACAATAACTATAAATTTTATTTATAAAATTTCCGATTTACAAGAACCAGTAAAATTGATTTACGACTTTCAATAACCAAAAGGTAAATCCAATTAAAGCCGAACCATATTGCATATTCCTCCAAACTAACTTGTTTCTGTTCCAACGTACATTTCTACCCTTCAGTTTCAATCTAAACATATAAAAATCCATTTTGCCTCCAGCTGAAGCCACTTACATGCACATATATACAACCGATGAAAAAAAAAAAACGTACAAGAACACCGAGAAAATGAAACCCTGTCGTCGCGCGTGTCAACCTTAAGTTTTTCATCCATTTCCGCGTGATATCTCCTTCTCTTTCACCCGCACACATACACCGCTCAAAACTTTCATCGCTTATATTATAGCGAATATACAACGTACATATAAACACACACATATACATTTTATGTAACTAACCGAGCTGCAATCAGCGCAGCTCGCGACAATTTTGATAAACTTTCCCCTCTACCGTACAGCAGCCCATAATCAGCAGCCTTAGGGATATATAACGACTCTCTACCCCAAGCTGAAAAAATCTTCACTTCGCTATATATACATCGCGAACAAGCGCTAACAAACAAAAAAGCCTCTGCAGCTCCCGCGTCCTCGAATTCTCCCGCGTGCATCCACGAGTCGACGTTGAATTAATCATGACGCGCGAGAGAAATCGTCTTTCGTCAACCTTAATCTCGTTTCACGTGGAAACCGAGAATTCCCGCGCGTGTTTCTCTCTTTCTTTCTCTCCATTATATATATGTATATATCGAATCCTCCCGTGACTTTCGATTTTCGTGTACTACAGCTTCCCAGCGCATATATAGCACTTACCTACCGCATTGCGCGCGCGCTCGTGGGTAATTGCGAGTATATATATATAGGCGATCGCGACAGTGGTAAAAGCGCGGAAAGTCAATGTCTATATACGCTAAGGGGAAGAAGGTATGTATACATACGGACGTTACCGGTATATATGTATATACATACAAACACGTGCGACTTTATTGCCGCCTCTAAATCAGGCGGGCAGTCGCCGCTGGCGGTTGGTGCGGCGGCACAAAGCTCTTTGCCATCGAGTAAGTATACGGCTGCACACACACACGTGTAGAACGTTACATACCTGCGGCTGCTTTCGGAAGCGCTCGAACGTGCGCCCGGAAGTCACGATTCGCCGTTAAATTTGATGGGAATTCAATGGACTGTGACGCGAGCGATTCGCGGGAGGGTAACACGAGAGTGAAATCTCGATTACTTTTTTTTTATGTCCGTTGTATATAGTATATATAGGTATATGATATGTTTTAATAAACGATGGCTGCTGTGGTGGTCGGCGAAGAGAAAGATTATCGAGAGAGTTGCGGGGAAGCTCGAGCTACATATGGCGGACGATTAATTATGTCGGGAGGGAGAGATTCGAGCGAGATGACTAATTACACGCGCGTGCGCGCACACGGCGCGTGGTTTCGTGAAGTTCCGATATCAATGAATTCCATTTTTTCCCGTTAGAAAGTGTGACACGTGTTTCTATATGTGCGCGTCTCGTATAGCGTGTAAGTAATGGAAAATGGGAAAATTGATAGAAATCGTATATAATATGTAAGGAGGTCTGCTACAAAACGATTCGTGTATCGGTTAAAAATATCGATTTGATATTTGTCATATAGACATGCGCGTGCCTGTGCGGTACTTTTCATTTTGGCTTTTTTTTTATCAATGTCTCGGGGGGGATAATTATAGAGAAAATTGAAAACATACATTCGAATATGTACATTCAAATAGATGGTCTTTTTCATCAATAAAACCTTATTTTTTTAGATTAAAGTATGCTAAATTAGTAACACGATCAATCTTGTTTATTTCATAAATCACATATAGTAAATTTATACAGGTATCAATTTCGACTTCGACACGGTTACAAACAAGTTTATCCAACACCACTAAAAAACGCATCTCTTGTCCTGACAAAATATAAAAATAACCGTTAATCTCTCACTTCGACAAAGCATTTCTCTTGGCAACAAACCGCGTATTATTCCACTGGACGGTTACACTCAGACTTCGATTACACTTTTACACATAATGCACCTTGCCCTCAAGGATAAACCGGTCTCTTTTTTTTGGTGTCTCACCCGTGTAGCTCTCTTTTGTGTAAAGCTCGCGCTTCTTTATCTCCCTTTGAAACTTTTACTTTCTCGAGGAGAAAGCTTCCATATACTTTACTCGCGAATCGCGCGGCAATCCGCGCAAGAGGAAAGAATAAATTTCTCGGTCCTGGTCAAAACAACGACGCGCCGCCAATAAAGGTCCATGAACTTGTGACTCTTGTTGCTCTCAAGTCGCAGTCGCGGAAAGGAGTAAAAGAGGGGAAAAAAGGGAGAAAGAGAGAAGCGTTTAAGGAGACATGACGAAACTTTTGCACGGAATTTAAAGGCATTCATTTGCTCCACCGACGCGTAACCTGTCTCCGCACGGTACCTTTCTGCACTTATAAGGAACACACGTAACGTTTCGCAGGCATTATATATACCTCGTTAAAAAAAAAGAATTTCAGTCGAACTACGAACAGAAGGTTGCTGTATATAGTAACTGTAAATAAGCTCTATTTTTGTTTTAAGGAACGAAATATTTCGCCCTTATCTCATATCTCTATTTGCAGTTTATTATAGTTTTGAGAAGTGCGCTGCGGCTTTAAATTTAGCTCAATGCCGGGTCTATAATGAAACGAGATGCGCCCACGATATGAAAACAACTGTGAAGTTAATAAAGCACAGCGCCATAACTCTCGATATATACCGCACACTTTACGTAATTTCCTTTCACAGAGAGAACTTCAATTTGCTCTCGCTTTTGCAAAGCAAACTCGCGAAGCTAAATATATATAATTAGCCCGCGCTCTCGAGATTCCTTTTTAGTATAAACGCTACCTGTATTATTTTAATTTATTCCACCTGGGATCACCTTAAAACCATTAAACGTCACGTATATCACTCGCACCCTTTTTCCCGAAATTTTATAATGAAATCAGATATATATAAATATTTTAATTAAATACACGCATCCAACCATCAAGTTGATCACTAAGCGTAGATAAGTTAATTACAATTGAAACGCGTGACACGCGTGTGTCAGATATAGCGTACACACGCGTTCTATATGAATAGTATACCAGCGCAGCCGGCACCGCATCAATATATAAACACGAAAGTCCAATTCATCTCGCATCCAATTACTCCGAAATATGCAAATTCCACGTGCACGTGTATATAGAAAGCGCCGTATAAGCAAACTCGCGCGCACGTATTATACTTTACGTAAGTTATACGGAACCTAATAAATCGCTCAATTATATCGGTAAAATTAAAACGTCGCGAATCAGTCTCACACTACCGCGAAAACACCTATTATTTCCCTCGGAAGCTCGCAAAACCACGTCAATCTATCTCGTATGTATATATATACAACCGTCACAGCACAAAAAGCCATCGCGTGTATATACACCAATTTCCGTTGGCTGCCGAGTTGTAAGACGCGCGAAAAAGGTCGCGTTTTAAAAGCCGAAAGCCGCGCCAACAATGCTGTCGTACAAAAACTCCATGTATATATATATAGATATAACTATTTATAGATGTATAGGTATATATATTTATGCGAGAGCGAGAGGAAATAATTAAGCGAGCTGAGAGGAAGAGAAAGGGCGCGGTATATATACACACATCGGAAGATCGACGGATATACACGAGGCACATATAGTAAGCGAGCTCCGGTCTCTCTCTCTCTCTCTCCTTCTCGCGAAAGAGAAAATGCGTTCTTCTTTCGGGAGCCCCCGCGGGCGGCGGTCTTTGAGAGACACACGCTACTCGCCCACTGACAGCCGAGTAATTGGCCTTGAAAGTCTCTCTCTCTTTAGGTGACGGACGGTTGCGGGCGCAAAAGGCGAGATGTGTAAAAGGGGAGCGGCATTTCTTATATACTGTATACCACTGGGGGCGACGAAATCCACGCTCGACTTCCGCACACGATGGGGCAATAGAGCTCGGCGAGAGTCGGTTTATTGTCCTCTACGTGACTTGATTGAGAGGAGACTACTAATTTTTTTCACGCGATTCGAGCTGACGATATAGAAGCGGGCCGTATATATATCGGAAATTGGAGAAGGTGTGTATATATAGAAGTTGACCTGTGGATGAAAGCTGAGAGTGTATTGTTACGACGCGGCTTGGTAGTTAATTAAATAATGATACTTTATTGGTAGCTTTTGTACTCGGACCCAAATATATACACGTGTTTACTTATGGGAATACAGTGGTCGGGTAATGGCGAGTGACAGTTTAATTTGGATGATTTAGAAGCGTGTGATTATCGTACGTGCGAAGGCATTCGAAGAACAGTTTAGCTGGATCGGATGAATGGGGAAATTATATTATATTAGGTCACAGGTGAAGCGAGATGACCCAGAATTAATGTTTTTCTATAAAAATAAAGTCACCGGTATGTAAAAAATTTTATTTGGAAATTAATATTAATCGAAAACTTGATAATTAACTACTCTAACGTATTTTGAAAAAAAATAAAAAATAAAATAAAATAAATTTTTGAGCTATGCGCTGTAAGGATATAACATTACAAGACCAATATAATTTAATAATATACAATTTATAACTAAATAATTATCATCCACTGGAGATATACATCTCGCTGCAATAGCTTACACGTAGCATCATAATTTCACGGCTCACAATTTGGCTCCATCCGTCAAAAGTGAAAAAGCGCAGAAAAAAAGAAATACATAGATGAAATTACAGGTGTACTCTCTTGCACGATGCTCCTATCGAGAGAGAAAAAAAAGAAATCGACATCTTTAAAACAAATATTCTCAAAAAGGCATTAATTATAATTTATTAGCGCTTGCTCGGGCGCACAGTAGCCGTGACCGTAGAGGAAGATAGAAAGAGATGGACAACAGTAACAGGAGCTATGTAGGTACATACACACGTGCATACATATATGTAGTCATAATCCACGCGAGAAGAAACCGTTCGTCAATGCATGACGAGATCGCATGGAAATTCCGCTGCCGCTATGAGAGCTAACTTAATTGGAGCCGAGAGATGGAAACTCGCGTGCGATATTTTTTTTTCTCCGGTAATTTCCCGAGATCAAGAACACAGGCGTGCTGTCTCTCAAAATTTTCATGTTTTGCCATCGTGTATAGACTCAATTTACACCGCATATCTCGGTCACATCAATTATTATACCATTGCTGTGTACGGGGGCACGTGTACTCACGTATTCACGTTTTTTTTTTTGAGATCATATTTTCCGAACGTTAATCACTTTCGCCACGGGAACGCCCGCGCTCGTGTGTGTATATGAGTTGTATACTTATATATGGTGCATTCTAGCGCGGCGCGTTTCGAGAGCGGATTGGTTAATCGCGGGCGTGCGAGCGGCGTTGTTGTTAGTTTTTCGTATGCAAATTTGACTTTAATTAGCGCTGCAGGTGGAACGCGACAAGGTATTTCGAGCGATATAATTATAATATATGCAGGATGCTGTAGAAAAATCGATGGCTAGAATTCTTTTATAGAATTGATTGAGAGTGTAACGCTGACGCTGTGTTATAAAGAGGTTTTGTATTAGACAGAGATTACATACATTACAATCTTGTGTGGTCAAGCTATTTTCGACTCGTTTGTATATATCATTTGTTTATCGAGGTATCAATATTTACGAGTATTCGGCATTATGTAATATATAATCAAAATCACTTAGATAACTAATTAGGATGGCGTTTACGTAAGCTTCAGATTTGGTGTTCTAATTTTATATTGTGTGATTAAAAATGTACCTAATTACGAACTAGTATTTTGTAAAAAATTATATATTTACATATATAGAGAAAAAGTGGATTTTAAAATATAGTATTATACATTATACAGATACTATATGCACATTTGAATATAAAATTTCAATTATCACAACATCAAGAGTATTTACTGTTTCTCGTACACATATTCAAGTATTTTGCTTGCTCGAAATGAAAAGAAAGAAATAATTTCTATATCCATTACATATGACCGAGTTTCTGCAACATATCTTATTCAACTCGTATAGTTATCACTGTTACAGATCTACGAATGATTTTGACGCAAATGAATTCAAATTTTCTTGCATAAATCATAAAACGCATGTATTATACATATACATACATACCATCTAGGCAAGTTTATTAGATTTTCTATACCTCGTCGTTAAAATAATCAACGATAGAGACTTTGACCGGATGATTCCAACCTGTCAATGGCGAATCAATTTACGACTTCCTCCGCATGAAAATTTCCACATTACACGTTATAAAGTGTGCGCGTAAAATGTAACGCCTCGCCATAATTGGGCGTCACCTCCAAACATCGCACGCCAATTCATTCCACGCCGAAAGGAAAAGTTATCCACATCGTCGCACGCGCTCACGTATATAATATATAATACGCAACTTTTTACTCACGTCTCGATCATTCGCTGTTAACTTTCATTCACCGACGTACCTTATACATACTATATATACGGTGCCTTATTTATACTCTCGCGTCGCTCCATCAAAACACATTTGCCGGATCCTCAGTCATCGCGCGCGTTTTTGTATAGCAAAAAACCGCGACAGCGATGGTTTGATAAAGACAGGAGAGAAAAAAAAGGTAGATGAAAATCCTACCAAGACGCGAGAAGAACGAATACCACATCACGCGTATATATATATAAGAGAGAGATGGATGCTAATTACGGCGCCCGCGCGCGCGCGGACTTCCGGCATACCGCACGAGGAGCATCTCTCTATATAGAGACTTTCTCGGATGTACAGAGTGTACCTCTGCGTTATTACCATGCGTTCGTTCACGAATGGAATATGAGAGAGAGAGAGAGAGAGAAGTGTGTGCGTAGAGAACAACGTGCGGGCGCTATATATATACCTATAGCTGCTGATCGCTCGGATTTTCACCTGCTACAGCGGCTGTGGCCGTTTACGATCGGCCGGAAGCTCCCATTTTCACGCTGTTTTTACTGGCCGATGCTTATCGCGATGTTTCTGCCACGCCGCCGACGGCCGTAGCGATGTTGCACTCTATATATATATATATATATATGTGTGTGTGCACACGCTCGCCCGTACCTTTTTTCTTTCCCGCTTCCTACTCGCATTAGTTCCCTCTCCCTATATATATATATATATATATATATATATATATGCGTTGTTGTTGTAGCTGCCGCGGTGACATTTAGCGCCTGGAGCGAGAATTAAGCGGTTTACTTTTCGTGTAGCCGCGCTCGCACCACACCGTTTCGATTATCGTAAATCGTGTATATATACATACACACATATACGTCCCTGCGCGAAATTAGTCCGCGAGCGATCGTCTGCGACGATATAACTCGCGTCGCACGCTTGCCCGGCTGATAAATGATTTCCTTCGCGCGCGCGCTTGCATGGATGTATAGTGTGTATACAAATTGAATAAAGCGACGGTCGATTTTGTTGTTATGTGTGCGCGCGCGCAGAACGTGTTTAGAAAATAGATGGTATGCTCTTTTGGAGGTGCTATACGGTATAAGATATCACGTATATGTGGTGTATATACGCGCGTACGCGAGCGAGTTGTTTGATTAATAATAGATTTCAATTACGTGCACAAGAGTGATTGAACCTTATCGCGCGCGCGCGCGCCTTTCAGGTGCGACTTGTTCCAGTTAAGTCGGCGTTAACGACGCTGAATGGTCACGATGGTTTATGGTTTGTGTTTAGAATTAATATTAAAGCCTGTGTACGGTTGCAAAGTTTATTGTTCCATGTACGTTCATTTATAATATATGTAATAAAAATTAAAGAGACATGAATGGAGCCTGGTAAGATATAAATTTTGTTGTTTTGTTTTTGAAATTTATTATATATATAGCTTGAAGTCAATAATAATTGGCAACGTTTAATTAAATGTATATGGTATACAGTCTCCACGTTATCAAGCGAATAAAAATTTATAGTTGCTAAAACAGAGTTGATGTATCGAAGAACTTTCTGTCAATATTGAATTTATTATTAAACGCATTCAATTAAACTTTGCATATGGCGTGCAACTTGCGAATTTGATTACTACAAGCAATAAGCAAAAGCGCAAATAACGGTTATAAACTTCACGAATCGTGTCAAGGTTCACGTGGAGCTTTAAAAGCTGTGTATACCTATATATATATATATATGTGTGTACGCGAGTGCAGGAGCAGTGACTTTGCATCATTATACTTTTACTACCTTTGGGACGCCATAAAAATCGATTTCTACAGCTGTATATTTTGGTACTTGGTATTAGAAAAAATTTTCTTTTATGATATTTGAGAAAAATTAGGTCATGTGAAGATTTTTACGTAAAAGAAACTTTTTTCGAAAATTTAAATATTATAAATATGTCGCTTTTATTAAATCTAATTAATATTTTGAAGAATAAACAATACTAAACATTCTATCAATTATCAATAGCATATAAATTTTTACGCTTATATCCTAATAAATTTGTATTGCTATTCACAACGCGCACAAATACCACTCGGTATTTTCTAAGTATTTTAAAATAAAATTTTCGATGTTTACATCGAACTACATAAACGAATCATCACCACACCCCGTAGCCTCAATTAACCCCACCTTTCCTCTGCACAGTGAAATCTCACGACTTCCACAGGAAACCCCCGTCTAATCCTCTATTTACAAATTTGCATGTCGTACAGATCGATGGGACGCATAACAATACACCTCACGGGTATCTACCATACACCTGTATATAATATATCCTCTATACACTTGATACTCTCTCGTAACACGCACTTGCGCGCAGTCCAGCATCAAGCGGCTAAATGGACCGGGGAAAATTAACGCCGTGTAAAATTCAATTAGGCTTATATGAGCGCGCAAAAGAGAGAAGACAACTGGCGTATACTGCATCTCACACACATACTCTTTAGCTCGCATAGTCGCGCTCTTCGCGCCGCCCGTTAATTAAGTCGTCAAGAGCTATTGGCTTTTTTTTCTCTCTTGCTCGCGTCCTGTACCTCGACCGGCACGCAAGACCTAACGCCTGTGCACTGACTTCTTCTTTCTTTTCCTCCCCGTGACGCAGTGTAATTCGTCACGAACTGATAACTAGTACCAGTGATATACATATAGATTCTCGGAGAACATTTTGATGAGAGTCCATCGTATATAGTATGGCATGCGTATAGTTATATGTACCTCGATCGCTGGTATATATGCGGTTCGAGCTAATGAGAGAAAAATTCGCCGCGCATGTGCATATTATAATGCATCTCTGTATATATGTGATGCGGCTCTATACAGCGTGAAAACGAAAGTCCGCGTGGCTATCGTCGAAAGCGAACCCACGTGTATACCTATACACATCGACGTATATGCAAAGTACCTTTCGAATATATATCTATATACGTATATATATATTCATGAATTTTTATGCCGGCGGCGCGGCAGGTGATGCAGCAGAGTGGCTGCCTAAGATTAATTTTTCACTCGGCCGACCCTGCGGACACACATACACACACACGTCTGCAACTGACATAAATGCATGGGAATGAGCATATTAGCGGTAGAGTTTTTCTCGCCTGCTGTATATAATTTCACCGAAGTGGAGTCATTATTATTACCAGTCGTCGCGATGGCTAGTTTAATGACGGACGGGAGAGTTATTATGCCGGAGGTGATGTTGGAGGATTTTCTGAGAGGTATAGATAGTGTATCTGTGCGCCAGGTTCGTAATTGCATTTATTGTTATAATTATTGGATTTGGTATCGTTAATTGAATGTAATACTATAAACGATTTCTTCGTTAACAGCTAATCAGTCTACAAATCATCTGAGCATACGTATTTGAAAAATGTCTATTATATTGACGAGTTAAATATCCTTGTGTGGTGTGTACGTTTATAAACTTACGTAACCCCGGGAGATTAAATTCAAGCGATGAAGTCTATAACTCACCTGCAACATAAAGAGAAATCAGTATTAGACGTGCGCTCACGTGATAAAATATATTATTCGATTTAAAATAATTTATTCAATATTTTATATATATATATACGATCCAATCGAATCAAAGATAACGTTTAAGCGCATAGTACACATATATTAATCTCCCTCCGGGGTGCAAAATTCAGGCGAAAAAAACTTGCGAACTGACGTCTAATCTAATAGAACGGAATTCCCGATAACGCTGAAATTTATGTACATTCTCCGCGTGATTGAATTTCTACAATTCAATCCAAATATTGATCTCATAAATCAAGCGCAAGATCGATCTAACGTTACCCGACGTTATCGGCGTGCACATCGCCATCATGATCATCTCGAAAACTGAAAAACCACGCGTTACCTCCACACCTTAGAAAAAAGACAACAACAGAACATCAGTGTACGCGGTAAGATATATGTATATAAATCTCCCGCTGAATGCATTGATCCTCGGAGCGTATAAAATGAGAGCGGAAAATAACATTCGTTCATGCTCTGTACAGAATGACGATACTCATGCTCTCGCGCGAATCTAAAGCGACGGGGCGTCGCGCTCACGGTATACAGATAATATACCTATACATCTGATGGATTCGTCGGATCGTAAAGCGCTGCAGTGCGCACGGAGAACAGAGCGCATCATCTCTCGCCATTGTTGCTCTTTACAAATTGCCAAGCGCTGCGCGCAGAAAATAAGGCTTCTTTCACTGTTCTTCTCCTCTTTCTCCGTACACTTAGTCCCTCGTTACATCCATTACGGCTCCTTTCAGACGCCCGCCTCACCGAGAGATAAGAGAGAAAGAGAGAAAGAGAGAGAGAACCGTACGGGGGATGACAAGTTCCGCGTTGCTATTCGAAGACTCGTCGGCGCGGCGGCGTCTCCTCGCTGTGTATTACGACTGCGGCGGTGCAATGGTTAGAGGAGAATGAGAGGGCATGGCTCGTGGTTTTGCTTTGCCCGTAGACTATGTGCTTTTTAGAGGGATTTCTTCTACGCTGCGGTTAGAAATGAAGGATAGAAGTATAGGAGTGGAGCCACCCACCCGGAGGGGGTTTGAGGTTTTTTTTGGCGGCGCTCGTGATGATGGTTTTCGGGAAGATGGTTGATTGCGAGTCTCAGAAGTGTTGATACAATTCGTGCGGCTATGGAGATATATAGCGAGGGGGAGAACGTACCTCGCTGTGGTACTGCGTTTTGTTGCAAAAACTGTTTACGATGCTGGATTATTGTGCAATGTATTAAATAATGGAGGAGTAATATAGTTTGCTAGAAGAACGCAATTCTTCTGTTATCAATTGTCAAGTAAACAATACTAAATTGCATGTTTAACGATAATTGTAGCTGTTAAATCAAGTTTCTCTGCTAAAATCTTATCTAATTAACATTCATTATTCTAAAATCACCTATAATTATATACAAGTATAGAATTCACTCGGTACACAGTAACCATCATCTCGGCTAAAATGCTTAATAAACCACCTGATATCTAGGTAACCCAATCTATTTTGAACCAAACCATATACTTTTTGCCGGACCCAATTTATACCTATACTCCAAACTAATGCGGCTAAAACAACACAGATACACACCCGACAGATTCAATTCACTCCGATCTTTAGTTTACTTTATCAATGTGGAGCTGCGCACACGCGCAGGTAAATATACGATCTCTGTAGGTGAAAAAGGAATGCAAAATTACTTCCTCGGAGAGTGCAGGCTCGTTCCATAGAAACCTGCATAAAAATGCCTGCAAAGTAGGTAACATTGTGCCCATACTACAACGTCAGAGGCGACTGGACAGCCCGGCAAAATAAGCACAACATATAGATATATGCACCAGCGATTAAAAACCTTGCGCTCACGTGAGATACTTTGCGTTTTTACCAACGCACCCATCCCCCTTTTGCCTCATATATCCATTACACACACATATATATACACTGAGTAGAGAACGCGGCAGCAGCCTAAATTGGATCAAACGAGAAAACGGATCACGCGCGGCGCGCGCGTTCAGGCAAGAAAGGATATATCGACGATCGCTATATAGCTTTATACTCGGTGCACCGGTAAAACCGAGCCAGTGTGTCAGCTCTATAGCGCATAGAGTTTTTTTCGAGGCTATATCGGTGTGTGTATATATATACATGTGGAGTGTGCGAACGTACAAATACACACACCCCACTTTGCAAAATTTAACGTGCGCGCAAGCGATCGCGAGCGAGCCAACGAAAGCGCAACGGTAGTTTCGCTCGCGCGCGGCTTATGGAGAAAATGAGATTTTTAGAAATTAACGAGAGACTATATGCAGCAGCACGCGCGCGCATGAGTGGCGAACGAACGACGAGACTTTCGATGAGGAATTTTTTCGCCCCTCCCCGTTGTCGTGTATATATATATATATATATATATATGTGATCGTGACGCGGCCGTTTTATATGCGCTTTTTACTAGCGGTAATTATTTTAAAGGTAAGTATAACGATGTATCGTTAGCGTATCGTGTGTGTATACACACACACACACACACACACTATATGTATATATACGAAGATGAACACGCCTATATATATACGTGTAGTACATAAACATAACACTCGCGCATACCCAGGAGTGCACAATCGCCTTATCAAAAATTATATAACTCGAGTAATTATTTTTTTTATGTAATAACGGTATATTAGAGCGAGGGCATTAAATAGATTGTATGTAAATTAAGTATCTCATGTATGTAACGTGCGGCGTGCAGCAGCACGAGGTTTGTGTATATATATACAGGTTGAAGTGTATGTATATTATACGTGGTGTGTATAACCCGATTATTATAATGAGGCTGATGATGATTTTGAACTGCGCGATAAACATCCTCAAGCGCCGTGATAGCCGTATAAGAGTCGTACTTGCCGCAGCGTGCGAAGTTATAGCGTGTATAATTAAATTACACCTGGCGCAATTTGTTAGCGATGGAGTTGTAATGCGTGTAATATTTAAGATGTAGTATTACGCAGTGCGCGGTTATATGCTTCTCGCAATTAGAACGAGCGTCACCTTTGGTTCCCTGGAAAAAGCAGATATAGTTTGTCATAATAGCGCGGGTCATATAAGAGCTATAATCGCATTATACTTTATAAAAGGAGCACGATGCGTATATATACGTCTAACTCGTTCAAACGACATTCGCGTGGTAATAAAGACTACAATGACCCTGCGTCTTATTAACTATAAACGTGTGTATGTGGTATGTAGATGTATATACATGGAAATCTACGTAGTACGCCTTTCTCTTGTTACACAAAACAACGACGAACTCGCGCGCGCGCGTAATCCATCACATTACCGAAAGCGCAAAAACTACCTTCGGAAGTCTGTATAATAAGAATGTCGAGCTCTCGCATATACATGCGCCCACGAAACAACCGCGCGGTATATAGCAAATTTGTACGCAAATTTTTTTTCAACCGCTCGACAGCAGCAGTTGTATAGTAGTTTTTTTTTCCTAATAAAATGCCAAACCACATAAACGAGCGACGGCCGGTATATTACAGCGGTGAGCATTACAAAAGCCTGAGCTCGCAAGGAAGGATTAGAATTTCACAAAGTCGGCGTGTTGTATTATATATACGTATATATGTATATATACCTACGCGCAATAATTCTTTCGACGCGTTTACGACTCTCTTACGGGAAGGGACTACGCGGCTTGCCTGTATATAGTGTTAATTCAAACGACGACGACGTCGACGACGACTACGGTGATCTGATGCAAGAGACTATGAATACCGAACGAGCGTGTGTATAGGTATAGGTATATAATATGAATGTCGCTCGGATATATGGATGCAACGCTGTGGGGGCAATCTATTCTTAAAAATTTAGCGTTTTTACGCGTGTGCGCGCGCGGGAGAATAAGTAATAAAGTAGTTGCGTACACTGAGAGAAGTAATAGAGAGAGGGACTGAGAAGGATTTACATATAGAGTATGAAACGTCGGACGAAGGTATGTGTCTATATATATACGTACGAATGTATGGGCAAAACGTGCTTCGTGAAGTATATTGTATTGGTGGATATAGCGGAATGGCTTTTTTTTAGAGGCTTGAGTAAATTTCAACGCGACGTTAATTAATTTTGTACTCAAGTGATTGACGTTTATTTCTTTCTGTGAGACAATGTTGCTGCATGAGTTTTGTAGTGCGGTGAGTTGAATTTCAGCAAATCTAGATAAGATACATACTTTTGACTGGCAGTTTATTTATAAAGGTGTGCGTTGCATTAAAGATGATGAGCGAAATTTTTCGAGAAAGTAAATAAGCAATGGTTGAGTAAACATGCCTTGTTTTGAGATAATGAAAACTTTTTTTAATTGAATTATTGATTGAGATGAAAGTGTTATTCAAAGTGGACAAGGTGCAATTTATCAATGTAATTTGGCATTTAAAAATGCGTCAAATATTCAATGTTCGTTATTGCAGAAGTAATAACACTCGATTTTATAAAAGATATATAACAAAATATTTATGATTTAAAGTATAATTTTCTCGAAAGCCACGCGAATACATATATATTTAAATAAAAAGCAAATACCTCATATACATTGGAAATCACACCTATTACCATTATTTATTTTCTTACTTATATATTATAGAAAAATACTTCTAAACTTTCTAGAAACTACTAACCAAATAAATCCGCGCGTCACACCTGTCGCTTCATTAAATGAATGACGACCCGGTAATCCTAACAAATATAATCTCCCTCACAACCAAATTGCAAACGACAACATCAATCCTTCCTTCGTCTGCAATCACTTACACACACACACACGAACGCTCGCGGATATTAATTATCCAAGCCATCGTTCTTATCTCACCTCAGCAGCAGCAGCAGCGTACTCGACAAATCGCGCGACCGTACGAAGTTCAAGTGAGGCGCGCGTTAATCCCATTCTTTTTCCTTCCACGCATCGCTGCGATAACCGCACGCATAGTCAATGTTTTCGGCGTATACTGCAAACGCGGCGCTCATACATTATATACGCGCGTACGCGCAGCAGGGAAGGAATGCCACACGAGTGCGTGTATGCCACTGCACACGATATATATCCCCGTCGCGCATAATAATTAACGATCGCAGAGGAGAGACACGTGCGAGTTTTCGCGTCCGCGCGTTGTACGCGTCCACGTTGATATAGGCAAGTGTTTTAGTGTATATATACGTGCAAAGGCGATGACTTTGGTGAGCTACAGCATGAGCGGCTGCGAGGAACGGTATCTCCGCAGTTGGTCTCATTTATGCCAGAGAGAAAGAGAGAGAGATATATATATATACGTAGAGGCAGCTAAGCAAGCACAAGTGCATTGCGCTGTGGTCTAGTTTGGAGTTGTGTATAAAAATATATATACCAGCTGCAGGAGCAGCCTCGCCTCTTAGACTTTTGTTTTTCCTTTTCTTTCGAGGTGCTGCTGCTGCCGCTGCTATACTCTTGCACGCGCGCGTGCGAGTATATATAATGACACAATGGAGCGGGAGTGCAGTTATATACGCACGCGTATATACCGTAATTAATTCGGAGGCGACTGCAATGGAGTATACTGTATAGCTGCGTCTAATTGCGATCTACTCGCGTCGATATACGTTAGGTATACCGCACAATGGACGGTAATTTAATTTACTTGAGGATAATATATATGTATAGACGTATATATCGTAGAGATGAGGGATTGAACGAGTTTGCTCTGCACGCTGCGAGTGCGGCGGAAGTGTTGTATAGGTGTGAGAGAGGCTATTGATTTTGACGAGTGGATTTTTATTTATAAAAGAATGCTAACGAGGCGAGGAAAATTTATAGAGCCTAGGATATATTGCAATGGAGATTGAAATGGATTTCAAGGTTGTAACTTTGAAGTATTTTAAAACATACAGGTTGCCTGTGTGTTTGTCTATTAGATTTAATAATTTTCAAATGTTTATGTGGAAATTCTGTTATAAGTTTAAATTAATTCCTGTGTTAAGTTACAGGTATAGTAGCCCAACCAACCCATGAATAATAGTCGTAAACGCAAATGCGATCATAATTGATTTATAGTTTTAAAAATGAATTATCCTTTGTTCCCACCATCTTTTGTTGAAAGGATTATCCCGTAAATCCGCGAAGAAGGCTGGATTACCGATTTGAAATGCACTCGTCGATGCGAAGTCAATAAAACGCTGCTCCGCCCTCTCCCAACCTCCTATACAAAAAGTTTTAAACCTAGTTCGCTAAAGTTTAGAGGCATGTGCGCGCGCGTGCTCGTGTCCGACACAGAAGTTCATTTCAATGGAACTTTGAGATTTCTCGGAAGATTCTCTTGCGCCGAAGAACTTTCCGCGAATATAATATAACGCTAGAGAAGAATTTGTATGGATCTTTGGAAAAGTTTTATACGTTGCAAATGGACGTTTTAATGAAAATGATAGTTCAAGTTGTGGAATAATCCAAATATTATTGAATCCATTAAGGAAAAGTGATAGAACGTTGTCGATATAGATTTACAAATAACGCAGAACATGCAGGTTATATAATGCCACGTCATAATGTAGTCGTGAATTTCGTTCACAAATAATTCTAAAAATGATCAACTGTATATAAAACAATATAACAACTTGATCCCATTGTATCACGCCATCGATAACAAATTACTTCCTTGTATGTTTAACGTCTATCATTTGCGAATTTTTCCCTCCATTTACACACCCTCCTTCAACACTGCATGCATTATCCACGCCGAACACTTTTGTTACTTTTGGTTTCGCTTTACACACACATATACCGCTGTAAATATATACATGCTTGGCAAGACAACAACAACAACAGCACTCGTCTTGAATTTTTTAATCAATTAAACCCGCGGGAATCCCATTGTGCGCTGGTTGCGAAAGTGTTCCTATCCCATCCTGTGCAATCATGCACGTGCCGAAACTATTTTCGCCCATCTGCGCGCGTGTGCGATCCATCAATGGCATATCAATGGAGATAGTTTCGACACCGCCCAGATCGTCTCCTCTTGCCGTGTGAAAACAATGCGCTCGTCCCACTTTACTCGCGCTCTTCCAACCCCGAAAAAACGTCCTATCGTACTTAGACTCTCACTCAGCGTGTGTATATATATATATACAACCTACTCTTCTGCGCCGCTATGTAATATATAACGAAATCTGCATTTCGCAAAATCATCGGGCCGCTAATTGAAAGCGTGCGCTGTACGCGAGAGAGTACATATAGAAATCGCCGTATCACGGCGCGTGTCTCTCACTATACACCGCGCGTGCCAAGCTAAAAAGTGAAATACGAAAAAGGAGAATAGGAAAAGATGTGTAAGTATATATATACATACAACAATGGTTCTCGGCATGCGCACAACTATATATACTATATACGAAGAAAGGGAGAATCTTGCGCGTCATTGGGAACGGCAATGCCCATTAAAAGCCGTAAACATACGGTGTCGCGAATCTGTATGTATGCGTGTGTGCGTACGCGCAGCGTGAACTTATAGCACGAGGGAAAAAAGATGACGTGTGTGCGCGCGCGAAAAGAAGAGAGAGAGAGAGAGAAAGAAAGAACCGTTGAGCTTATCGCGATGGCGGAGTTCGTATGGAAATGATAAAATTCAATGAGCATGCGCGCGAGAGTGTCGTGGGAGCGTGAGAAAAGTGCGCGTTAAGAGATATATACCAATTAAAATGAGACTTCGTTATATCGCGCGGGTAGATTAAAAGAAATGAGTGAGTAATACGGTGGTGTAGTTCTCGCTATATACGAGTTACATAGTATTTTTATTATATGGGAAAATCAGGTATATTTTTCAATTAGCGAAGGCGCACAGGTAACTGAGAAAAGTCAACGTATATAATAATAGATTCTTTATAATATATATAATTCTAATCTATTATATATGTTTTATAGATACGCGGTTCCTTTAATTAAATTTAATTGCTAAAAGTTGTGAGCTTAAAATGTTAAGGAAACATTAGCAGACAATCGCACTGCGCGTTTTTCTATATTTTCGTCCCATCGTTATACAGTCCTGTTCGCGTTATATTATATATATATATACACAATATAAACAAGTCACTTTTCCTCTTGCGCATTGCCGCTGCGTACAAAAATCGTGACGTTAATTTCAACGCGATATATTATATACACGTCATGAATTAATTAAACTAGGCATCATGTACAACATAAATAGAGCAAAGAGCGGGAAGACGAAGTTTTTGAAATATCCGAGTGCAGTGTTCCATATCGTGCCTCTGTGTATACATATATATAAACGTAAAAATGCAGCACATGGGAAAAGCCAAATTTACCTTGCCCCCCTCTTCTTCACCACATGAACAGTTGTGTAAATTTTACTCGACTAAGGTAAACTTGCTCTCGCTCCTTTTTCTTCTCGCATATCGTCTTAGCACACTTTCAAAGCACATGAAACCGCCCATGGACTTATGTGTATTGTTTACGGAAGAAAATAAAAATACGAAACTATGTTATACGATTGCACGCGAACGTTTTACTTTCGAGCGCAGTAAGAGAGAGAGAGAGATTGAGATCTACACGAAAAGCTCCTAAAAAAATGTAGGCCGCGTGCGCACACGCTGAATAAGTACAAGTGATAATAAGCCCTATTGTTCGTAATAGCATTGTTACGATGTGATTAGTGAAAAGTGTAGCCAATTATGCGATGCTTCGACTATATGCGCTTTATATTAAAATTCCAATGAAACATATTGGCCCTTGTATAAGACTCTCTCGGCGATGCCAATCGATAAAATTATGTATTTATTATATTAGTATATTTTGCGCAAATGTGCAGGGAAAAAATGTAACTTATATTATATATATATATATATATATATATATATATATTTTAGCTCATTAAAATTCAATTCAATTAATTCGACCGTTAATTGCCATCATAAATTAGAAACCTTACGCAAACGAAAGCTATATGAATTCCAATTGACATATTCATAAAATAATCAAAGAAAATTCACACGTCAAAAGTGTTATGCGCCACTTGCCGATTCTTATCTCCTGGTTTTCCAATAAAACCCTTACAATTACATCCTGACACGTTATAATAAGCACAGCATCCAACAGCTCGAGAAAAAAAAAGAAAAACACACCACCCGACGAGATTAACACAGGTGTGACACCTTATCTTCCTTATCCCTATAAGATCCCGCGGTACATCTCGCAATCTCCCCTGACAATCTCAAAACAACTATGTATAAAAAAAAAGGGCGAACGAGTTTATCTCAGTTCGTCGGCCCCCGCGCAGCGTGCACACTGCTTATTGCGTTATAAGAGAGGACATTCCTCGACTTGCCACGAGATCACGGCCGGCACTCGTATAATGAATTTTTTCTTTTTCCTTCTATACACACATACACACCCATGTGTATATGTGTATATTACCGACCGTAGGCGCCGTCGCTCGACTTCACGCCCACCTGTGGAACGCGCTGCATGTAGCCTTTCATAACGCGTCGCGCGTGAGAAACGAACCTGCCGATATGTATGTATATAGGTGAGCTGCCTCGTGCAGTGAGAGGGATGGAAAGTAAATAAATTGCATTGGGCATTTTTTCAAAAGACAATCGGTCGCGCGCACTATGCGCTGCACAAGTATATATATATAGAAAGAGGTGTTATCGTATAAGAAGGAGGAGGAAAAAATCCGGGTGGTACACGAAAAATCGTTTTCGCTTATCGTTTTTGCTCCGGTTAATGCACCGCGTGTGGATTATCTCTGTTGGCGCAGGTTGTGTACACGATTAGGTTAGAAATTTTTATCGACCGGAAAAATTTTAGATTTTTTGATGCGTGCAGTTGTGCAATATCGGAATGTAAACAATAAAATACGGTGCACATAATATGTATAGAGTGCAAAATGGATTTGTAACGTTACGTAAAAATTTTACAGGATAATTAAAAACGAGATAATTAAAATTTGTTTTTAGAGTGCACAATGATAAACGAGGTCGTTTATTTCATTACCGTGAAAAATGAAGTTCAAATATATTTTTTTGCCTCGAAAAACGGAAAAAGAGCAATCATTACACTCTCGATCGCTGTACAGTATATACCCGTCGTTCTCCGTAAAAATATAAAAAAAAATTATACTCTCAAATCGGCTTTCAAAACTGAAAGGCACGCGCATGGAGTAACGTTATATAGACCTATAAAAATCATTGTTGCCTTTTTACGTAACATTTATCGCTCTGAATTATATCATCACGAAAAATATGCACTATATTTTTTTCCACCAACACGCCGCGTAAGTTTTCGCGTATATATACACCAAAAAGAAAGTATACACATATATACACGTGTTTACAATTTTATATATCGTTATCTCGTGCCATAATTACGCTTACCCACGTGACAGTAAATAAATTTAACATCTCGTATAAACCTCGAACGCACATATAAGTTTGCAGGACAATTTGTATAACCTCCATGTATAATAAAAACAAACCTTCGAGGCAGTAAAATTTTCCACGCTGTATATATATATACGAGTGCAAATCCGCGTTCGATTCAGAGAGTCGACATATACCGAAATCGATCGGGTTATTATCATCGCGCGCGATCGCCTCGCGACGTATATCCGGAAATAGCAACTATAAGAGCGACTCGTATAACCGATCTCTCGGCACGAGTAAATTATTCGCAGGCTCTTGCATTAATCCCACACAGTCGCCCGGTCGTATGTGCAATAATAAAATCCTTCCCACCGCGTCCTGCTCGCATATGTATATATCTCAAACATCGCACAGAGAGACCCTTTTATATATACACACTATGCAAACCTACAACTTCCTCGCGTCGTATCAAAACCTACGCATGGAAAATAATCCATGAGCAACGTTGTATATATATATACATGTATATACATCTCCTAGCAATATCCTATGGTATCGAAAGAAAAAATCCGAAAAACCAGACTCGTATAGCATAACAAGCACGCGCGTTCTAATGAATTCAGCTTGCAACAGCTGGCGCGCCATCACACCGGTATACATACAGCCCATCTCTCTTTCGAGCTAGCAAGCAAGCAAGAGAAAGAGAACTAGAGAGAGAGAGAGGTAAAAAAAAGGAAACAAACGCATATGTACATGCAACCACCTCGCGGCTCGCGCGCGCGCAGCAAATTATTCGCCCGCGGAGCTGCCGCTTCTACTATGCACGTCTTCTCTCTCCTTTCCTCTCTTGCTTCCTCTTCGCGTGTTATATACGTATATATACTACAGCACTCGGCCGGCGGCTACACACAAACGAGAGAAAAGAAAAGGGGAAAAAGATTCGAGTGCTGTTACATCAACTCTCGCAGCCGGATTCTCGCGGCGGGTACAAGACACACGCATACATATATGTACTTATACATGTATACGCCTCGGTCACACTCGACTGCAAACGCGTACGGTCGAACGCGGACACGCGGGGAATTTGCAAAGTGCAAGTGTACACGAGAGAGCGGTTCCGAGGCGCGGCGGCGGCGGCCAGCGGCGCGCCGTTCCAGGTCACAACGTCGCGAGCGCGAATCGCGCCTCCCGGGGTCCCACATACCTGGATACATCTCTCTCTCTCCTTCCTCTCTCTCAATATCGTAAACTTTACGACGTGAGCTCTGGTGTCGTACCGTTAACTGCAGCTATAATCGTCGTCGAGGAAGTGTGTATATATATATATACACACTTCTCTCTCCGTGGATCTCTCGGAAAAAGAGATACGAATAATGGGACGCATGGTTGGTACAAAAAATGCGGTAAAAAAACGGGGGCTAGGGGATGAGACGAACGAATCAAGCTGATGGAGTGTTTACGCGTTGGTATTACGGATAATTCAAAACGGGATTATATTTATGACGGGGGACTATCGTATATCAAAGGAGGAGTAAGATTTTCCGTCGTCGTATGCTATAAGGTGACGGTTTGAGGTATTTAGTATTTTTCTCTGTGGTTTAGGTACATAAGTACTTTGAGACCGCGAAGCTTTTTCTCTCTCTTTTTTTTAAGCGCGTGTACCGCGGTAGAGTAATGTGTTACATTATTACTATAGCGTGTATGTATAATATAACATGCGAGAACGATTTGAACTGGAATTTTAACAAGCCGCGAGCGATTCGGCGCGCATTGTGTGTACAAATTATATCATTTCTTCTCTCATTTAAATATATAGGTCAGCTTTTGAGCTTTACAGTTAGATATACATATATATATATACCACGCAACGGCTATCTGCATTTACATCCGGGGCGACAATTGTCGTTGCATGTAACAACTTTGCACGGCACACATATATATATAATTGACTCCTGATCGGTATATATAATCGATGCATTTTCACAAACAACGCGTGCATATATATACATAAACGCATAAACATTTAAGGCACTTCTCGTCTCGTGTCGCCACTGGCATCGAGAGACGATGAGAACGCAGAAACTCAACTAACCCAGAGACACAGATCCCATAACTGTATATATATACCCCTCGACGACGGACACGCGCGTGTGCGCTAATTCGTGCCACGAGCGAGTTCGTATAACAAACGAGCTGCAACCGTACTCCACAGTATATATAATCGTTGGGCGCGGTCCCAGATTAAGGGCCTCCCGCCCACGCGTATAACCGTGCCCCCTGCTGGCACAAGACACGAGCCTCTGAAAGCACCTGCCGTGCGAGCGCACACTTTTTCAGATTGCTGCTTACAGATATATATATCCTTGTGAAAATTAGTGACTGCGAATGTTTTCGTTTCTCTCAGGCGGCGCGCGTACGGTTGCAAGAGGCGAAACGGACAGGAGACGCGTGTGTTTTTGCAACTTACGTGGAAGAAAAAGATGATGGATTTTAGCTGTGAAAGATGACGGGGACTTATATATATTCGAGGCGTGGAATTTCATATCCACGCAGGTAGAGTGAGAGATTATCGATTGAAAAGCGGATTATTGTATTAAGGCCGCGTGGGACGGCGACTGTCTGTATTATGAGCGTTACTCGATACTCTAACGCTGCTGCTGATGCTGCTGCAGGTGGAAGGAAAAATTTTGGTCGCAACATTAATCATATGCGGTTCGAAGCATAAGGAAGCTTATATATACACGCGTGATGTATAATCATATTTTGTGTACACATTCGTCTGGCAAAATAGATGTTTTTACATGGCTATTCATTTGACTTTTTTTACATTCCGATGGTTGTATAGTAAAAATTTATATATTTATACCCTCTGCGCGAAAATATATACAGCTTCGCTCGTTTGCGATCAAAAGAGGTTAATTGAAATAACGGTCAGTTGGTTCTATGAATGGGAAATTGATAAAAATTAGACGGTAACGTATTTAAGTCTGTTGAAGAAGCGTGTTATTGCAATGCGATATGTGAAGAGTCAATTGAAGCCCGATGCAAATGAACATTAATATTGTAATAAACGTTCCGTGTAATTTTCATGCTTATAAAAGTTAAAATTGAATAAAGAAACTTAATCCACCATTAATTACAATTAATTATACGAGACTGCGTATTATATATGAATTTATTTATACTCCCTTTCGTTCGGTAAAATTTATTACGCGAAGGATCGATCGGTAGCAGCTTAAAAGCACTTTTCCGTTATAACGCGCGGCTTCCTGTTCGATAACGCAACCTTATCTCTTCCCAACTCTCGAAAGACAAAATAATTTACCGCGGCTCCCGGTCCTATACAGCAGCGCGTTTAACGAAAATTTACAACCGCGTGGTGCTGCGGTGCGACCAGTATAAAAACTTACGTAACCCACTCCCTCTTTCCACTCGACTTTCTCCATTAGCGAAGAGTTTTCGAAAAATCTTTTTTTCTTTCCGCTCGCCCGCTCGCACTCGTTTAATATATCCCGCGTCTTGCGTGCCTTTGGTTTAGGTGCGAGCGACCGCGCGTGTGAAACGGTATATATATTTTCATAGCTTTTAAACTGTCGCACGCGTTGTATACTATAAACCAAGTGCGACATAAATCTCCGCGCGCATGATATATATAAAAGCTCGCGTGTGCCCGGTCGTATTATTGTCCTCGCGCGCTGAGCGAGCTCTTAAAACGAAGACAAGTTTTACTTTCGCGCCGTCTGCAGCAGCAGCGCCTGTTCATTCAGCCGCGAGAGCTCATTCACTCACGCCTATGTAGCTCAATTTCCGCGTGCGTGTGTATATATATATACATGCACATGTGATGTATATGCGAGTGGAAAAAGAGCGTTGGAGTATATAGGAAAAGGTCGGTTTTGTGATCACCAGAGCGCCTACGCACGTTTATATGTATATCGCGAGTCGTGGTGACACAAAGGAAACTGGGGTAAACTGATTGTGAAAAAGTCGGAAGGAAAGGTTTTTTTTGTCGGACAACCGCCTTGTGTGTATGTATGTGGGATGCTGTCTTTTGAAATGATGTATTTAAACAAAAGTTTATAGCGTTTGAATGCGCGTGTACGAAGCACTGATAAGAATGTGTGAAGGAGATAGTGAGAAAGTGGGATAGTACGTACGCGTTTAGTCATATATTTTCACAGTGTGTATAATTTATGAGAGGTTGCTTGGACAATTTTCCGAATGCTAATATAATGATAATGTATATCAGCGTGATCAACACGTTTAAAAGTGTGTAATGAGGTTGTAGTATACGGCAATAATGGTGATAAAATATGGAAATTCGTTGGGAAAATTGGTATACGAGCTTTATGGCGCCATTGGATATTTTCTTTAAAAATATTTACGACACAATTAACGTCCGTTAGCAATGGTTATAAGAATTATAAAAACTTTGTGAAAATGTCTTTTCAGTATACCCGCAAGATCTAACTTTACGACGTCAATTAATTTCTATTAAAAATATCAATTTTTCCGATATATAATTGAACGAACGAGATAATATAATTTCAATCTCTATTTTATTACTATAAAAATTCATCATTATAGTTGATCCAACTACATAGAAATCCCAAGGTTCCTCATGATCGAACAATTAGACTTTCGTCTAATTGGCCAACCGTCTCGATTCATCACAATACATTATACCCAACCTTCGTCAATCGCACCGCTACAAATTGGAAATTATGAAAACAGAACGTATACACATGCTGATTAATACGGTGAAAATTTACGACCTCCATAGTACTCCGACTTATCCACACGAACAATCGCAAGCGAAAAAGCCTATGCACATGCGCGCATATAGATATAATATATAAATATATAAACAAGCGCGTGCGCGTTTTCTGCGTTACATACATATATACACTCTATATACCAGCCATATTCGCCGACTGTTATCCGCTAAATTGAGAACAATTTTACGGCCGCTGCATGCCAGTAATTTCAGCTTATATCTCGCGTCTATACGGGTAGCGGCGCCTTTTTTTCAGCCCAGTTTCACCGGGACGATAAGTATGCGCGCGGTCGACTTTGAAGCCGGTGTGTATGTGCAGCAGCTCGGATTGATATCGCGTATATACACACACGTCTATTCCGCAACGGCGTCTCGTACGTATATATTATGTACATAGAACTCAAAGGAGAGTGAGAGAGAGAGTAAGTGGAGCCCTGAAGTTTCCGCCATTTTTCACGCGGACGCCTCGTTTCCGGCGGACGCGCAAGGCCATTGTTTTTTCCCCCGCGTGCACGCGCGTAATGAGCCCCGGCTGCTGCTCTCTCGTGTCCTAGGGAAATAAGAGTGCCCTGGTAAAGTGCTCCTCACTTGTGTGTATGTGTGTATGTGTCGGAACAACCGCGCGAATTGGCATTCAAATCCGCGAGAGCGAAAGAGAGAAGGAGAGAGATATATCTCTCAACGCGCGTGTATGTATATAGTGCGTCTCGTGTGCGTTTAATGGCCCTACGGTATATATATACGCATGTTGTATATATGGGTACCGTGTACTTCTATAGCGCGTGTGATTTATAGAATGGGAGAGTATGTGTGCGCGCGTGTGTATTATATGGCCACGAGTACAATAAGCGAAAGTATTTTAATTAATGGCGGAGGGTTTTTTTTGCCCGCTGTTTGTACCGTTAGACGTATGTTTTAATTACAACGGCGCAGAGTCTCGACAGTGAAGAACTGGTGTATAATACATAGGGTACTGGTGGTGGTGGTGGTAGTGCTTGTTGCACCGTTTAGCAGGCTTTTCGTAATATTCGCATTGTTATCAACATCTCTGATTGCTCGTTCAACAGTTAAATGGTCGTGCGCGTGTTTGTTGCTATGGGAAAGACAATATATGCGACGTTGCAATTCACGTGAGTGTTGGTTGAATCGGGTGCAAGTGTGTAATTAAACGGAAAATCCCCGCGCGTGACATCTCGTATATGGTTTATGTGCGAACGTGTGGAAACGGAGTGAAAATGGCTTTTCCATTATAAATCTTTGTTACTATATAATGAGCGTGTAAGTACTTCGAATATTGCATTGTACAATTGATGAAAAAAACGTTATAAATATAACTAGACGCGGTCTACTTTACGTATATGGAAGCGTGTAAATTACATCTCAGTTATTATGAGCTTTCCAATATTTTCATATAGGATATTGGTGTGTATACGTATGAATCGATATAATCAAAATCATTACAAAATTTCCTTGTAACATGGGACAATCATATTCAATTTGATGCAACGTGACTGATTTCACTTCATTTTGAAGCCAAATTAGTCGATGATTTATCACGAAATGTCTCGAAAACACAGCAATCGAGTCTTATATATATTATTTTCTAATGTCAATTAACTCTGTACATTTCCCTCTGTCAAATAAACACACAACACTTCCTACAGCGTACCGCAAACATATGTATACATATACACATATCCATCTCACACGTGCCGCACGTTCCATTTCGAAATAACTTTATTAACACACACGCGTACACACATATACATATACAACAACTTCGAACAAAAGCACCACAGTACTTAAGTTAAGTGTACACGCTTGTATATATACCTAAACATATTTCGCGATTACGATCCAGACCGCGTGAAACGAATCTCGCCAAATCATTCCATTTCGACTTACGCGCACAGATTTCGCGATGTTCGATGTATATATACCTACACTCATACACAGTGAAACTCTCTTTTTGTCACTCACATATACAAGGTATACAGATATATATATACGCACGCGCGCTCGTTCTTCATTATATTCTAATTTGGACGCGGGCGGGAAGAGATCGTGCGAACGCGATCCAGCGCGCGGGCGAGTGCGATATAATTGGGCGGCGGCCGAGAAAGTTACAGTCCCTATGGTGTGTGTACATATATAGGGTATATACATATAGCCCAGCCTCGACAATTATATCGGACGTGGTAGACGAGGAGGAAACAAGGAAGTACCGTGCGTAGTGTATATAGGTATATATAAGGAAATCTGGATCTTTTTAATAGCCGAGCGTAGTTTCGAGTTGTACTAACAGCGCGTGTAGTTCTCATCAACTCGAGCGCAAAAGAGGCAAACGAGGCGAAAGCGAGAGGAGCGTGAAAAGACGTCTCTGAATGCAAAGTGGAGAAAGAAGGAAGGATGCCCCGGGTGTGTTTGTCTGTATGTGTCTGTGTGTGTATATGTGTGAAGGATTCTGAAGAGGGACTTGTGAAACTTTTAGTAGATCGTTTAGGATGTGAAAGGGTTTTTCATTGGGAACGAAAATTTAAGCTTCTTTTCTATTGCAGGAAGGAGATAAGGTGATTTCAAGGTCATTGACAAATGAATGCTTTTCTTTATTTGACGCTATAGACTTGGATTTATCTAGCGTTACCAAATTTGAAATATTTCTAATATCCTCGAGTATATATAGTTACGTTTAAGAAAACCTTTGATACGTTCTTTTTAACTTTTTTTTGTTGTTTAGAAAATTAGATACCAAATTGTACAGACGTTCAAATAAGAAATATTGTAAAACTTACCACACTATGGTTTATAAAAACTTTTATAATATGTGGTTTAAAGGAACTCACCTGAAACAGAAAAAAAACATAAAAATGAATATTTAATGTAACTAATATTTTTTATATGTAGATATATAAATATTCAAGTATAATTCCTTAGCTGATTTTCTAAAGATAAATTATAACTACACTAATTTAGAAATGAGAATATTATAATATCCCTTAAGTAAAAAAAAATTTAATCCAAACTCGTTATGTAACCATTTTAATATACTTAAACATATGTGCAAATGCAGCGAAATTCGCAACGTTTAAGTAATTGAAAAAAATGTTCGTATTGCGTGATAACACTCCAACATTCTTTCCACTTTAGTTTTCGCGTACCACCCATTTAAAAAAAAATAACGTCTTTAATAAAAAGGAAATTAAACAAAGTATCGCTCCGAGATTGTTATCTACCATTATAGACAGGAAACTGGTTAAGCACGGAAAGTACCCGGGAACCCTTTCACTGCAAATTTGCCGCTGACCCTCTTGTTATATCTCGTTTGTATTATTTGCATTTCGAAATAATTATAGCAATTGTAGATTCTCGTTCTTTTTTTTACGCAAGACATTAAATTAAGACATTCATTACGAAATAACATTGACATGAAAATAAATGCAATAGAAGTATACATATCGTATAATATGCAAAGAGAAATATACCTGAACATTAATACGTCGATGTATATAATATTGATCGCTATTACGAAAATTTACAGTCGCTCTAACAGTCGCGAAAAAGCCTCCAAAACACAACCATTATCCAATCGGCCAACAATATTGTTAGCGATAATAAATGCTCGTAGCGCAGAGGCCCCGGCCCAATAACCTGGCATCATCGATGTGCAACATTTCATGCGATACTTAATCCTCTCTCTTTCTCCCCTATATGCACGCGTGCGCGCGCGCAGTCCCCTACAATTATCATCGCCTGCACGCGCACGCGCGTATATATATATACTCGCAAAACATCGCGCCACGTGCGCGGGCGGCTGTAATAAGCACTCTCCCTACTCGAAAATTAATTATATTTCCCCGTGTAGAAAAATCCCTATATACTCGCGCGAGAAAGTCTCCCTACATATATACCCCCCTCGGTATACACGATTGCTCGTGTAGTTGGAAGGATAAAAAGGATTCTGCAGCCGCCACCGCCGCCTCCGCAGCTCATAAGTCGATTGCGTGCCGTCGCTCGCGTTCCCATAGCCCGTGCGTTGAGAAAAACGCTTAGAAAGTCATTAAGCAGATGCTGCTGCCGCCACGGCGCGTGTGACTTATGGACGGACAGAGTCGCGAGTCGTGAGACGAGTTCGTCCGTTTCGTTGTTGTTTTCCCTTTTTCTCTCTATCTCGCGCGGCTTTAGACATTTTTTTTCTTCTTCTTCTTCCTCTCTCTCTCTCTCTCTCTCTCTCTCAAAGGAAACGACAACAACGACGACGACGACTCTCTCCGTTTTCAATTAAACGGTCATTCTCCATTCGATTAAGGTGCTCGCGTGTGCGAGCAACTGCGCGTCGCGAAGGATTTCCGGTTTTTCCGCCGTGCGGCGACTCTCGATATCGATATATATATATAGCACTATATGCTTACACCGATATAGGGGAGAAAGAGAAGAACTGAACTGCTATATAATCGCGGTGTAGATCGGCGTTCGCACGATCTTTTATTAACGTTATATTCGCGCGAATTACTCGAAAAAGCATGCGTATGTGACGCGAGCGAAAGCAGGATGCGGGTACGCGCATGAAAGTGCAATGTACATGTACGCTTCTTTTTGTCTTTGGTATATACTGATACGCGAGAGACGTTTGACGCTTGCTGCTGACGCTGTCAATAATAATAATAACGTGCGTGGAAAGCTGCCACCGAGGTAAATATGGGCGGAAACGACCAGTTTCCGAAATTGCACTCATATGTAGATTGATGGACTGATGCATTCGTGGAGATTGTTGTTGTCGCGAGCGAGGAAAAAAACACACACAGAACCGGAAAGTTAACAATTCACCGCTTTCGAACAGTAATTAATAGTCGCGCGTTTTACTGCGCACCTGTAGACAATAAAGTGTACTAGTGATTGCTTGTGTCTCGAGACGATATATAAGAATTCGGTGTAGAAAAGAATTCATGTATAGGGGCTAAAGCAAATGGTAGTTTTTAATTGCAAAATACTAATTGAAATTCTTATTTATATTGATGAGATTTACACGTGAGGTGTATATAACTTGTATAGTATTGAAACGTTTGAATGTATATTGTATATGTTAGTCTAATTCAAGTCAGTGCAAGAAAAAGGAAAGTAAAAGATAAATTATATGCAGACAATAAACACCTTAACACTTTTTAAGAAGGATCGGCAAATTGAATAGCATGAATAATAAAAAAATAATCAGTAAGAATCGTTTAAAGTGAAAATTATTCAATACCGCGCATATCCTTTTCAGAACGCGAAGCAATCTGTTTTTCAATAGGTACTTTTTTACGAAAGGATTAGTTTTTGATATTGTGTAATAGAGTAGAAACATTGAAAAGGTATCATTAAAGTTGAAAATCACTACGCGGCGAAATTCATTACTGGAAAGCAGAATATGTATTATAATACTCCTGCACGAATATAATTATGTCTAATCCAATGAAACATAGAACGAAATAAATTAACTCGACACTGCTTTTCACTTACAAGAAGCAATATAACAAGCCAATACATTTTATTTTGCTTGCATTATAATTAACGATTTCTCACATACTTAAAATATAATTATCAGATTTGCGGTTTACTAATCGCGGATTTTATGCAATGTGAAATTTAAAAACAAATAAATTTACAGAGCTAAAAGCAAAGTTAATTCAAATGCAGTAACTCTCTTGAGAGACTAACTAAATACATAATTCCAGTGATGGAATTTGGTAATGTATTTGATCAAAAGAAAAGCCAAGTAATTAAGATGGATAACTACCTAAAAGCAATTAGTATGGGAACATAAATTCTATCCAAAAGAAAACAGTACAAATGTAGTGTGATGAAAACAAAGTAAAAAAATGTGATTCACGTTATCTACACATACAACTATTAATGTTAAGTATAAAGGTCGCGAAAACAATTTTAAAAATGTATAATTGTATACATTTTATGTGCATGAAATACAGTTCTTGTTGTTTACTTTTTGTTTCCCTTCAGTGTAAATAAATACAAACTTTCCCCATTATATTTGGGGAATCTTAAATCCCTGTATTTTTAACTTTCACGCGGTCCAAGGAGGTCAAATTCTTCTTCTGAATTTATGTTTTTCTGCACTTTCAGAACACATAAGGTACAGTCAGTAAACAGGTATAAGTATAGTATTTTAATCGACGATAAATGCGTCTTTATGCGTGTAATAAGAAAAGGATTATCTTGATAAATAACAGAAATCGCATTATGTAATCGAAGTAATACAGGAAATCCAGAGTTAATTTTCAAAGATGGTCTTCATCAATACGTAATAATTCATTCAAAAAAAAAAAAATGAAAAGAATCAGCATGACATTACTATTTCTTATATATACACATCTAAAAGATGTAAATCAATAGATCAAAAATGCAAAAAAATCTATAAGAAAAGTAGCAATTACTAGCAAAAAGTAAACAATGAGCCAAGTAAACGGCAGTGTACTCTTTGAAATTCACTTTAAAAATGAATATTTATGCAAATTAACGCACAATGCAAGATGCGAGTGTCACACATTGTCGCACGACAGCTCAAGTATATCTTTTTTGCCGTAGACCGTCTGAATACACAAGTTGCCAACGGTGATTCATAACTTTGTATTCCAAAATAAAATGCTACGAACAAATAATACATCGAAACAATGACAACTAAACATTTTCCACGACCAGCACAGTATATAATTAAGATTAAACTGAAATTCCATCAATACCACAATATCGTAACCTAATCCCTCTCAACTACTGTTCGTTCTCTTCTCAACAAACCACTGTACACAATCACGCGGTGACTAATTGAAAATAAAAAAAAAACGACGACTACGTTACAAACGAGTCTCCGATGAGAAACCTAGTCGCTCGCTAAGCTTTCGATAATCCCGTATAGCCAGTCGTGATCCGAGAGAGCTACCATACCGCTAATACATCACGAACTACTCACACATACCTACCTACCCATCCAGTTATGGCTATAATATACTTACTCGCGCGCGATATTAGCGTTCTCGAAATGATTTTCCGGCGCAACTTTCATAACACGCGCGCGCACTGCACCGCGGGAGCAGATGACAAGCTGACCTCGATACGCGAGAGTGCAACAACGCGCATAGTATGTAGTGTTACGGCATGCGCGCGCTACGAAGCGCCTTGCGAATTCCTTAAGTGCGAGAGCCGAGGCGCGCACGAGTGCACGCAAAAAATGCAATTCGCGCGCACTTATATACATATACATATATACGCACACATGACTTTGGATTCATTCGACTGGCCGGCCCTCGTTAAGTGTGGAAAAGATCGCAGTACTTAAAAAAAAAACGTTTTCGCGAGAGCGGTTGAATATATAAATCAAGTGGTAAGCTGGTTGAAAAATCCGTGATGTGAGCGCGAATGGAGATGGATGCTCGCGTCGGCTAATTAAAAGGTTTTGCATTTTAATGTGCCTGCGCCGAACTTTGCAATTATGCGCTTTAACCATGAATATATAGAAATAAGTAGGGTGATTTATGTACCCTTTCGTACTTTTTTGCTAGAGTATAATATATTATATAGCCGCGTTTATTTAAAATACACTCTACTTCGTGCCAAAATTACTCTTTAATAGTATAGGCATTTGGCAGAGGGGCGAAAAATTTATTATGTAATGAAAATCTCTAAGTATGAGATTATTATTATAAACCGATCGATGTGTATAAAATGTATAAAATTATAAACCTATGCAGAATTGGATCACGACACCGATATAAATAAACCTCTGCAAAAACATAATTACCCCGTGGTATATATAATCTTATGTATATATGCACGTATACGTATGTGCATACCAACCGATATCCCGTGCATATTCACCTGACGCTATATACCGGTAAAAATAAACGTATATAATCGCAAACGATACATTACTCATCGACAAAATCGCTTGCAACAATTCCACCGCCTGCGCACGCCTTTAACGAGTCCGTATATAATTGCTACAGCGCCTATAACGAGTTTGAGTGAGCGGCCGGGCGGGCGGGAGCTATGCACTTGTCGAACTTTATACAAAAGCTGCGCCTGCGCGTGCGCACGACTCGATTTTTCACGGCGCGCGAACTTTTATAATCGCCTCGATCTGCAACCACCCAAAGCGCCCTCGAAACTTTCTACGAGAGAAGCAGCAACAACTACGAGAAGAAGGAGGAGGAGGAGGATTAACGTGAATGAGTACTCGAAAGAGAGCGTGCGCAGCTTGCGCCTTTCTCTCTCTCTCTCTCTCTCTCTCTGGGCGCACGTACACATAGTTTCGAGTTCGCAGCAGCACGATAAGGCGCCGCAACAGCCGCCTGATAAGGGCATTTCCTGTAGCAGTAGTTCTCGCATGCGAGCGAGCTGAGAGGATAAAAAGTGCCCGGGAAACGAGTGTGGTATGTATATATATATATATGTAGGATGGAGTCGAGAACTCGTGAGAGCCACTCGAGGCGATGGTAATTATTCAAAGGCGAGGGAATAGGGGAGAGGGAGAAAATTGAAGGTAGATTGGCGATTTTCATGGGAGATTGGAGCGAGGCACGTTTAGGGGGGCTTTCTAGCTCAAACTACCTGTTGCAGTTTTTCAACTCGTTTGGCGCTTGTTACAGATCTTGCGAATGCGTCGTATAGCACTGCGAATTATAGAGTCATATGCGAGCAAAGAGAGCTTTTTTGCAGCAGAGAGAGTGAATGAGAATTCTATGAAGCGAGACGCGCGTGCGCTAACTACGCGTGGAAACGAAGAAAGTCATTGATTATAAGGCGGGGTTTGTAGAGATTGAGCATAGTTTTGTTGACTTATTTGCTCAAGTTAATTAATCATTTAGCGCGTTTCGAAAGAAAATGCTTGCAGCACGCGCGGTGTTTAAGTTTCAGAACAACTTTTCGTAATTGATAATGTCACGAGCGTGGTTCGTTAAAAGTTTCGTATATATACTGCGCT
This sequence comes from Torymus tubicola, assembly GCA_035583055.1. Classification (NCBI taxonomy): domain Eukaryota; kingdom Metazoa; phylum Arthropoda; class Insecta; order Hymenoptera; family Torymidae; genus Torymus; species Torymus tubicola. The sequence goes on from JAWWEQ010000022.1 coordinate 120,956, forward strand.
AAAGTTGTAATTAGATATGACGTTGTTTGAGCAAATTGTTCAAACAAATGAAAAAAAAATTTAGTCATCTTTTTCTTTTTTAATTTATAGTGTTGTATTATTATATTTTTATGGTACTCCGAATAAGGCAGTTATTGTTATCAAAGAGTTAAATGAAGTGTTAAAGGGTCCGATATAACGAAGGAAAATATACCCATGAGAGCAGACTTATGAAATCTACTCTATAATTTAGAAAATAGGAAGACATTAATTTAATATCTTATCCGTCCCAAGTCCGGAGGAAGTTGCGAGGATGAAGTATAAGATCACGTAATAAACGTTTAATTAAAAAAATTCAAAGAAACAATTTAGTTAAGGTGGACTGCCACGCAGAAATAACAGTGTAAGCTGCAGTACAGGCTATAACTCGTATATATACTTATTGTTTATACCATCGTATTTTTCACGGTTAAATAAATTTCAAAATATCAACGTCAATAAATATCTTTTGCTTTATATACTACCGCTGCTGTAAAAGCATTATCAAGATATTGATTTATGGACATACCAATCGTCGGAAAAAAGCTTTCACGCGAATTTATAAAAATATCGGCAATTTATTAACACAAAAGCCACACTCGACACCACGTTCTCACATAACGCTCACATTGTAGTATATATAGTAGCACACAATTATATTATATGCGCCGGAGCGAAACCTCTGATGTCTTAATTTATATAATAGCAGCCAATAAACATACACTTACAACTGTCTGGCTCAATAGCTCATCTCCCATTATATTTCTCGCGATCCCTTCTCTCACTGCTATACGCCTCTATATAACGTTTTCATAAATCACGAATTCTCACAGTTGCAAAATCGACAGTCCTTATAGCGCGAAACTACAGCTCGCCCGCATAGATCATCTATAGCGAGCTTATTATACTTACTCTTCTCTCGCGCGTGGGAGAGGAACATTAAGAGAGCTTTCTCGATCAGCCACTAACTTCTTGCGCGAGTATAAAATCGATGAAAGCAGAGCGAATTTATTTGTCCCCTACATATAAGGGGTATGTATACGTATGTGCGCGAGTTTCAGTGAAGCATCGCGTGACGACGCGTTTTCGGAGCTCGTATTTTTTTAAGAAGAGAGGTGAGATTTCACACACGCGCGCAGCACTGAAATGTGGATTGCATTTTAAATGCAACGAATGAGGCTGTTTGGAGAAAATACAGGCTGAGAGTTTTTGGAGCTTTAAGCTGCTAAAGGGAAACTAAAATTGCTTAATGGCTGCGCTGGTATAATTATATGCGTTTTTTGTTAAACATTGTTGACAAAAACACTTGATTGTAGAAAATGTTAACGTTTAATTACTAGACTTTAGTATTTATTATAGGTATAGAAGTAAACTGTACATGTGATTAATTACTTCCAAAGTTCAATTATAATTATAGGTACGTTGTAACTTTCATTTAAAAAAAAAATTCGTATATAGGTTTAGTATAAAAATCTTCCAATTGAAATGAGCAGAAAAACACTTTTTCTTTACATTAAATGTCAAGAAACGGTATACGATTCGCATTTCCCGTGTTAAATGTAAAAACGGGTCGAAGAGAAAATAATTAATTCGCGGTACAGTGGTGCGAATAAAATAAACTCACGGCAAAACAATACTATCCTACTGAAATCAGCAATAGAGTACGCGCGCGTTAATTGAGTAAAATTTACTGAATGACTATTCCTCGCCATTTCCATCACGATTCACTTTCATCCTCTCGCTTTTCTTCGCCCCTCACTCCCTCTTCTACTCACACATACACACGTTTTTTTACCCTGGACTGAAAATGAACATTTCTCCGGCTTTGTTGCACGGTTACCGTCGTGACTTTCGATTAGCGATCGAGAAATTCTCTCGATGCCATTCCGCTTGAAGCAGCCCCGGCTATATGCACCGAAATAGAATAATGAGATATTAAGTTGTATATGGAAAAGATGAGCGCGCGCTTCCCTTTTCGCCGTTCTCCTCGCCAGCACTTTCCCCTTGGTGCTCTTACTCGAGCGAACGTTTCTATCTCTCAATTTTAAATTTCAATTATAAATAAACGATCTGGATTTATTATTTTCGAGAGACTGGCAGCTCTTATCGGAATCCGTGTAACGCCTGTTATATATATTTCCATCAGATATTCCTAAAAGGTTATGCAACTGTAATTATGGGTATATCCCCCTTCATAAAATACATGGAATGGAGCTGTACAATTACAGATTTTCTGTATACTTTTCGTCTACTGCTTTGATAAATAGTTATAAAAATAAAATTACGCAATTCGAGGATGTTTTTTTTGTCGCATGTTTTTTTTTAATTAATAGAAAAAGTTAATTCCGTTATAGACAAAAACGCTTCAAAGAACCTAATGTCTTACGTAAACGCTAATTATAATGCATTCAGCGTGTATTACGGGATCCCAGTGCGTGTAACATAATATATTACAAGAATGAAATAAGTCTCGTATTGTGTATATATTATTATGACAATGTAGCAGTTTTTGAATACTTAATGTGCGTTTAAAAATAATTTCGAACAGAAAGAAATCATTCAAGGAAACCGACGTTAAAATTCCAATGGAATTCGAATTCAACGCTATAAGCACTTTGATGGTGATTACATGAACATTTTTTAAAACACCTCATTTCCTCGTATTGCCTCAATCAAAACACGCCGCGATTTTGACGAATCCTCGTGACTTGGGAAACACTGATCTTTTGAACTTTTGAAAGCGAAACAGAAAGGGAATTTTTTAAACCCACAAGAGACCTTTTGACACAGAAAGTCTTCACTTCGCAAAATTACGGTTGAAGACGCACGCTCACGAACGTGATGATCACTCTTCCACTTTTGCCTATATAAGTTTTCACGCGCAAATAACAGCGTGTACATTTCAATTTCACGTTGTTTTATATTCCTTATTTTATTTCCAGGTCACCTAGTTCGAAAGCCGGCGTTTAAAGTAGAAAATAAAAAAATAAAGGACTTTGAAACGTAGAGTTATATACTTGGCGCCGTCGACACAGAACCGTCATACACTGTACACGAGAGCGTCTCGAGAATTCCTTCGTCGTCGACGAAGAATGCGTTCTCACTCACTCTCTCTGGCGTTGTTGCGGCGAGACGAGCTGTGTATGTGTGTGAGTATATGTACGAGGCTCCAGGGGTCGTAAAAAGCTTGAGAATTTCCAATAAACGCGCGTGATTTTGCACCGCAAGCCCTTATACGATTTTTGGCATTTTTCCGAGACGACGATGTCGATCGTTAGCGGACATTACGTAGATAGGAGAAAAATCTAGAGAGGGAATATATGTTATCCAGTATATACGAAAGGTCAAATGATTGGGTGTACAAGTCGATAGCCGGTACTTTTCTGATTAAACGGTCTTGGATTTTATAAATATCGACGCTTTGGAAGTGCACATTACGCTGTAAAAGTTTATAGAGAGGAGGGTTTTTTTGCAGTTTCAAATTAATGATGAGATTCTTAAATGTAGCCGTGAGGTTTTGATGCGAGCCTGTAATGAGGGTTATTCTTGGTTAGATGAGCTGCACGCAGTGTGGTTGTAAGTCAATCTTTTTCAATTCAGAAAATTACAAGCATTTATACTATTTATAATCTCATAATGGCATACCTTGTAATACAAACAAAATATGTTGTGCGTGCGTCAAAAAGGAAGAGAAATATTAGCAATCATGCTCTGAGAAATCTATCGAGACTGACATTGATGAATTATATGTTAATTTTAGAGTCATTCGCGTGAATTCATTGATTTTTTTTACAACATAATTTAGAAAATAGCTTTTATATCAAATAAAGTTTCAGGCCTGTCTATCATCTGTACACTTGTATTATAAATGATTCCCTCAGTGGATTCGCAATGATTTTCATATTTCAACTTTTAATGAACTTCTGGTAAAAGTTCTAAAAGTATACGACGCGGATAAAATAATTGTGGAAAGTCATGTTCGCAGAGATTTTTCATCACGATTCGCAAGTAAGTAGTATAAACACGACACGAAAATAAGCAATCACTGATGTTTTGTTACGATAACCATGACTAACCAAGTACGCCAATACTAATTACAAATATAAATATGTCTATATCCACCTCGACAAAAAAAATCCTCCTTAACCCAAGAAAATAAACATCTCCACATCTACACATATAAAAAAGCCAGCAAGACGTACGGTGCAATTCCACGTGAAAGAAAAATCTCAGCCACCATAATCAGCCAAGACCGAATACCTCGAGTAGTAAAAAAAAAAGCGACGCGCGAGCATTTCGATCAGATTGCAGAAGCGCTCGCGCGCGTGCTCGCATGTGAGAGAACGGAAGGAGAGCTGTTACTCTCGTGTGCATGCATGCGCACGCGCACTTTGCATAAGCCGCGTGTGCGCACATACATATACATACATCGATATATTGGTATATATATACACATGAGGCGGCCCCATAAATCAGGCTACGCGCAGCTATATAAGCGATCGAAGAAGCGACCGGCTCACCTCACCGCGAGAAGAGGAAAGTCGAGCCACGAGAGGTTAAAGGATCCCCATCGATCACATCGACACGAACGATGGAAAAACAGCTTATAAGATCGCCGACTGCATCTCTTTCTCTCTCTCTCTCTCTTTTCTGCACGCTGCGGCTGGTTCTACCCGTCGCGGTTATTAGTTATTTATGACGTGTATATGGTATACCGCGTGATCTCGCGTGTGCTTGCAGCTCTCTTTGATTCGTTATAAATGTGATTCCTGACGACGTGCGAGCTCGCGTCTTTAACGTGCATCATGCACCGAAATCTATGTATACGTATATATAGACTCGAAAGTATACGCGAATGCACACGCGCGCATCAGGCTTTGATCGAGCTGTTTCGATTAGGCATAATCTCCTTGGCGTGCATTGAAAGGTACAAGTCCTGCGCCCGCGCATGTACACTACTGCTGTTCCTATATACCCGTCCGATAATGAGAGAAAATGGCGTTTAATTTGTCAGTAAAATATTATCGAGCTCGCAGATAACGACATCATTGTGTTGCTGCGGCCGCCGCCGCGATATTTATTTAACACATTGGTTATTTTCTAAGCGCGAACTTTCGACGCACGCGCGCTTTCACTGAGCAGGAAGTTTTGGCTTCAGGGGGCTATGCTGTATATATTCGATGGATGAGAAAGAGAGAGAAAAAAAAGGCTAATGGGGTGCTGAACGCTATGCGCTATGGCGAATATAACGTTTATTGGTAAGCCATAACTCACGCGCATGCGCGTACAATAAGGAACACTTAGCTTGATTGACGAAGCTATAAATCACATAGGAGAGCAGAGAAGGATTTTCTTATTTGGTGCAAGTGTATTAAAAGTTATAATCTTAATGACCGGCAAATTCGATATTACGCATTGCATGAGGCTGGTAAGCGATTTGGTTAAGAAGGTGAACTCGGTTACGTTACATATATATACGTTTGTGTTTCCTGAAAGTGTGTCAATATTTTGCAGGAAGTTTTAGCATAGCTGTATGTAATACTCAAGTATTCTACTGGAGCACAATGAAAAACGCATTTCTTTTGCTATTTGCAAGTCATTAAATTCTTACGTTCCAATTTACAATATTAATCGCACGCGAGAGGTTTTGTTTTGAAATCCGGAATTATGAAATTTATATGGTGTGTACTTATCGTAATAAACCTGCTGCTGTAAACCGTATTCACCGGTATACTTTATATTCTGTCGCACTTATTTAAACTATTTTATCCAAAGTGGTATATCAATTAATATATGAATGTAATCAAACTTTAAGGTCGGCTATTTAATCTTATATTAATAAACATTCCACGCCACCTACGCTAATTTATTACAAATAATTAGTGTAGGCCAGCAACAGTAGCTCTTTGCCAGGCACCCTGAAATTACTTTCCCACACACACCGGAACGTATTAAGAGTAAATTTGATTTCGAAAATGTAATTTCGCCAGCAACTCAAAACTGAAAATTCACAAAATTAACGCGAGATCCTACGCGAAAAACTCTCCCAACACGCATACGTTAGAAAATATCATTACCATTCGAAAGTAGTACCGAATACATCCAAACGCATATATATGTATGTACGTGCGCAAAAAATCGCTATTTCACAAATATAATTATACAACAACTGCTAAACATCCTAACCATACGAAATAAAATGCCCTCGTACGCCGAGAGAAAGAGACAAAATTGCCAAGCTTTCAGCATAGAGTACGAGAAAGAGAGACGTTGCTCCTAACCGTTTGAAAGTTCGACGTTTATAATTAAAATTAAATTCCCCCATAAATTACAGAAGCGCACATAGCGCACAAGTAGAAAGTCAGCGGTGCTATATGCAGCCACCTCCATTCGCATGGAAATATTCATTATATCCCCGAGAGTATAGTCGCTCGCTCGCTCGCTCTACGTACATGCGAAAATTTATATATACGAAGAAAAAAGAAAACACGATTCTAAAGCGAGGAACTCGCGCGGGAAAAGTCACTATATAATAAACAGACGTATGTGAGCTTTTTTTTGTTCACTAACGCGATACTTATAATATATATATATGCAGTGCGCACGACGACGGATGGCACACAATGGTATGCAAATGTACCTGATGTCGTTGCAGTGTCCGGTGACGGCACGTCGACGAAAACGGAGACGCGTGCGTATATTATAATAGCTTCGGCCAAGGTAACGAGAGCTGCTGCACGCGTATGTATGTATATAGTGTAGAAAACGATTCGGTACTGCTGGACGTAGTTGTCAGGAAGCACGAAGTCTGCTCGAGTTTAATTGTCTCGGGACAATAGGGTGTTTGTTACCTTCGAGGGAGGGTTCGAGTTATGTTTTTATAGTAACTGGTTTGTAAATGCTCAATTGTCTTGAATGTTTGCTTATAGCTTGGGTGATTGTTAAAGTTTAAGTTTGATAATGATTACCTACATTTTTTTTAAGTTGGGGAAAGAGAGATGCAAGAGAGTAAATGGCATTGCGAATGTATGATTACGCGAAAAATAAATATGAGTAAGCACTCCTTTAAGCATTAACAATTGCATGACAATGTAAATATTGTGCAATGTTTTGACGACAAGTGAATAACAAGATTTGTGCGTGTCGCAATTGTATGTGATAAGCATAAAAGAATGTTAAATATTATATAGACGCATAAATATAATAATACATGTATTAATAAGTAAATTATGTGAAGACAAAATAATATAAATATTATGGCTGATTACATATACATAATAAATATAATACTGCAGTCAAAATATAATAAATTGAGTCAGTTAAAACAAAGAGAAAATCTTTGCAAGTTCATACGAAGAGATTTTATTTGCGCTTTATCTTAATATGGTTCCTAAATTGTAAATACACACTTTCACTGTTCGTGACGGTAAAAATGCCTCGAGAATACTCAATAGACACGTTCGTGCAGGGGATGTAAGTTGTTAGCGTCAACTCGTAAGTAACGACTAAATAGGGGAGATGAAGATAACAAAAGTATGTTAGTATATAGGGTGTTCTCACATCGCCAATGACTCACGAATGGAAACTGTACAGTAAATTTTTGGAAACTTTTTACTCTTTTAAATGAACGAAAAAATTGATAAAATCTGTTATTTGACTCGCATCCACGGTAACTCAATGTGAACTATATATAATCTTATTGGGTTAATTCCGGAGCGATAATAATACGCGATACGGTATATAATATTGTAAAGCCATATAACGGCACTGCCATAATTGGCACTATCTAATCGGTAATTTGTAATAATTTAGTAACTGTGTTACTAGTTTAATTATCAGGATAAGTGAAATTAATTACTGTCTCGGATGTAACAAAATTCATATATGATTTACGGTAAAGGTCAACGCAGTATATGAGAGTTTAAAGATATTTTTATATAATGTTAACAATAATTGCTTAGTAGCAAAATTGATAAAAAAAAATTTGTTTAAACGTTCTTTTCGTCTCAAATTATTTGATTATAACAAAAACTGTAGCTAATTTAAATACTAAGTAATAAGCATATTTGATTCAAAGGCTATTACTCAAGCGTAAGGCATTTCAAAGGTCATTTATTACCATTAACCGTATCATTTAACGAAATTAATTATGCATCGTCACGGTCAACGTCCTACGCCAATTTCCGCTCCGAAACCAAAATCACCTCCCCCTTTAATTTCACTTCTTTATCGATTCTATATCTAATATCTAGAAATAAAAAATCGCCTCCAGACATTTTCTCTCTTTCTCTCCATCTTTTGAAGGCCGCACTCTACTGTTGCCAAGTGTTTGCTCTATAGCGAACGCTCGTGTTCAACGTCACATGATCGGACGAAGGTCGATAACCAGGGCCCAGACTGTCGTATATACATATATACATACAATATATATGTACAGTAGGGTCGGGCTGCCACCGGAGCGCAACTATGATTCACGCTCGCTCTTCCCTTCTCTCTCGCTTTTTTCCCGAGAGCCCCTAGAAAGGAGCGGTTAGGGTGCATTTAAGCGTCGTGGGTGCATCATCGATCGTAAGGGGGGGAGGGAACTCTCTCTTTCTCATTCCCTTCGTGGAACGCCGTAAAGGGCGTCCAACAACAACGTCGACGACGGGGATATCTATTCGCTCGATTGACTTTATATTCTGTGATGTCGCGCGTTTGATAAAAATCAAGCGGGACAAGCACGAAGGTCTTGATTATATGCGCACTAAGAGAAAGAGAGAGGAAGAGATGAGATGAGATGCTCTGTGCTCGAGTTTGCGTGCTACTACTGTTGTTGTTGTTGTTACTGCTGATATTCTCGTGGTGGTGAAGGGATGAGCGAAAGCGAAGTTCTCTGGAGCGAACTTTCTAAATTTGAGGTTCACTTACCCGCACGTGCGGCCGAAGTCACGTAAATGAGATATGGAATTAAGCGTGTTTTTTATGTGGTTTATAAGAGAATAATAAATCTCACTTTCGAGATTATTCGAAATGTCATATCTGGACGCTGAATCTGATGCCTGGGAAGACAGTTTCACGACTGGCGCGAGTTTATGGCGGAATAATGAAATTCGGGGAAAACTGTGAACGAGAGTGACTTATACGAGTCATGTCTATAAAAAAGGTTTTATATAAAATTTTTAACGCGTCAGTCATAGTTTTCTAAAACGAACTTTTATGTTGACATTATTGAGAAATAACTGGATTGCAGTAAATGTTTATAAATATTATAAAAAAAAAAAAACGAAAATTGTTGTTATTAAAAGTATAAAATATTTATAGAAAGTTTGATTAATGTTTTTAGTTCTAAAACCAGCTTTATAGGAAATTTCCGTTACCCTGCGTACATTAAGTATGTAAGTTGAATTTATCTTTTGTCATTTACAAAGAGTAAGCTGGTTTTTCCGGTGCCGCATTTAGTACAGCAATGTACGGATGATAGGCGTTTATCATCTCATGAAGAAATATTCCTGTTTAAATAAATTACACTTTACAAAGATAATAAACAAGGTTTTACTAGACATGAAATATTTGAGACATTATTTAATAGTAAAAATATTTTGTATACTTAATAATTTTGAAAACAATATTTTACTAATATATCATTTAAAAAATTGATAAAACACCAGTATACCAATGCATAAATCAAGTGTAAAATAAGTATAGAATTACTTCCTCATAATTAGTGAATTAACTTAAGAGCGCTTTTAAGTTTGTAGCAATTATATTTTTCTGATTTAGAGTGTATAACGATAACGTAATCATTTTAAATTAAAAGTATCGTAGCCTTTGCAAAAATGATACTATCAACATGATTCTGTTAAAAAGAAAATAAAACTCGATAATCATTTCAGTGGAATTTTACCTCTTGAGGAGAAAGCACGTCTAAAATTTGAGCATTTTTTCACAATTATAAAAATATTGTAGTCAATACTTAGTATTAACATAAATGATAAGAATTAATTCTGATGCACATTAATTAAATGTAGTTTTAATCTTAAATGTAATAAATTTTCTAATAATTAATATGCAACATGCAAGCTGATCTGCAAAAAATATTCTGAGCCTAATGGATGTTAAAATGTAAAAATACTATCAAAACGATATGTTTCCTAAAGTGTATACCATTATCTAAATAAAATTCGACATATTTGTCAAAAATAATGAAAATTACATTTCTACAAACTGTATAAAACCATTTTTTGAGAAACATAGAAAGTTTCGTAATTCCCATCACAGTATTCCTCAATAAAAATAGCACCTCCTTATCACAACGTGCTTTGCAAAACAACCACATCCTCAAACGAAAAAATTCGTATCTCCAAAACCAAATCCCACATCCTCAGCAATTTCCAACGCGCCGAATATCGATCACACTTCGTATGGTGCATGCCGGGAACCTGCATCACTGCTCCATAACCTACACCGCGCAAATCTGCTCGCAGCGCTTTCTCGCGTCCCGTATATATATAAAAAAAAATAGAGACGACGCGGGTGAACAATCGCTCGTGCATGCGCGTGCGCTAAAAAAGTCCTACTAAACGTTTTAAGACAATATCATAAAAAACGCGCGCGCATGCGCGAGTATTGTTGCTGCCGGCGATGAGAGTCGCGCGCGCACCCGGCATTGTGCATTTTACAATGCACAGAAGCGTGTGCAAATAATATATAACACGATATCTGAAGAAATATATATGAGACTTTTCGTGAACGGATTCGCGATCACGATTGTTCCGGTTAATCAATAGTGGCGCTGTGGTTGCTCTGCTTTTTACGAAAAATTTTTGTAAAGTCGCATTGTCTTTGCTTCGTTATATGATTATATGCTTCCGGATTAATATATTTTATAACAGGGGAAATTCGTAACGAGTGTGTTTGCGCGTATAGTTGCAATGGTATTATTCTTTGGTTTCCGTTGTTTATATTGAATAGTATTATATAATTTCGATTTTTATTTGCGCATATTTTTTCGTAATTTCAAATTTTATTATATCGACCTGAATGCGATAATGAAAAATTAAAATGTATGGGAAAACATTTTCTTTATTTTTTCTAGAGTAATATCTTTAAATTAGTCATAAGTTTTAAAAAGATATATCGGTAGAAGTAGTGATTATACAACGCCAACGTCGCATTATAATTTTATCCACTCTATGCTTATCTGCAAAATATGCTTGTACATTGACGAAGCTCGAGGTAATGTACTCAAAAATAAAATTTTGAATTGCACAACAATCTTTCGAAGAGATTGAATTATAATTAACCTGCAGTCTTTTCTTTTTCAAAAAACATTCTTTTTTCGATTAGTTAATTAACACACTGAACGTGTACGATAAATTAAACAAACTTTTATCACGCCAATACCCGTTACCCAACAGTTCCCAAGAACTACAATAACCATACAATAAGTATAAGCAAATGTCAAGAGGTCGAAGCCAGTAAGACGCGCAACATCGAATGTAAATCCGTTCATGAGAAAAAAAGCAAATAAATATCTTACATAAATATCGCAACAACGTACACACACACACACACACACATATATAAATGCACATATTCTCCTGAAACAAACTAAGCTCACACGCTTGAGAAAATATATAATCACACAAGCTTCACGCTCACAGCTATGTAGTAGCTACTATAACAACTACACGAGCGCGCATGCGCGCATGTCTACATTATATACAATTTATCCGAGAAATTCATTATTGCCATTTTTCAGAGTCAAAGCTCTCGCGTCATTAGCTTGGACACGATAGCAGCGGCCGACTTATCGCCGCTCGAAATGTGCCGCACGCAAACTGAGTTACTAATCTAAAGGTCGATTGTCGCGTGTATGTGTGTGTGGCCCCTGTAAATTCGTGATATAGAGAATGAAAGATCGTGCAAGCGAAGATTCCTCGTGTCGGATATATACATATATATACACGACGATCGAAGTCCAATTTTTTTGTGCCCGTCTCACGCTCTCGCACGCGCGAACTCATCGAGAGCGGCCCCCCGAGCAAGAGCAATTTTGTTAATGCTCGTTTTGATTGAATCGATTTGTGTGCTCGCGCTCTTCGATCGACCTGTGTTTATTATAATGTAAAAGTTCCACTGTCATAGTTTTTTTTTCCTTGCTGTCTAGGAATATAATCGCTCGTAACTATCGCGTATCGTCGTGTTGAAAGTTTCGATCGTAATAATGTTGTTGCCAGTGAGAAGGTGCTGTATAATATGTATATTGTAGTATATACATGCTCCTTTGTATTCATTTATAATGTATGATTGATTTTTTAAAACAAAAAAAGAATTATTTTGTAATGTTTTAGTGAGCTTATACGTACACTTTTGATATGGGATTTAATAAAGTAATGAACACGTGGAGGAATAATTGTGAAATTATAAGGACCTTCGACGTTATCAGCAACTTCGTAAAGTTCATTATAAGAAAAAAAGTTGATATGTATCGCATAATCTGCACGGCATGTTGACAAATCATGCATCAATATACGTCATGTTCCAAGACAAATATAACGATTAAATATTTTTATAAAAAATATATTTTATTAGGCGCATGCAATTTATATATGCTTTAATTCACAAAAGTCTGACTAGAAGGCATAAATTATCCAACCTTAATTTGGTATAATTTTCACTACTTATTCCTTAGAAAACTTTAAACATCGACGATTGTTTATAAAAATCAACAGCCACGCAAGCCATTTGGAGCAACTCGTTATCGTTTCGATACGCTTCGAAGAAAAACACTAAGTCAATCACTGCAACGCGTGCGATTATAAAGAAGAAAGAGAAAGAGAGAGAGAGAGAGAGAGAGAGAGAGAGAGAGAGAGAGAGAGAGAGAGAGAGAGAGACACGTACACAGAATAAAAGCAAGCGTGTATATGCTATGTGTCGTCTGTGGGAGCCTTGAGGAGGTCGAATGTGTATAGATTGACGGCTAACAACGAATCGGTGAGAGAATGAAGCGCTTATTAATAGGCCGCAACAACAGCATAGCGTGCGAGCGCATCGATTCGGTATAGAGATAACATCGGGTGAGGCAGCCGAGACGTTATAGGTACATTGTGTGCCATGTGTATATGTGTGTCTTCAATTGCTACTTTGTTGTTTTTATTACACCGATCGTTCTCCTAAGCTCACGGGACTCGCGGCGCACCGCATCATCGGATCAAGTTCAATAACACATATATACACACGCGCGTCTTAATCAAAGGAGAATGTCCACGACCCATAATTGCACTCGTCGTTTCCTAATCTTCCCAATGAAGGTGCTTTCTAATATTTTTATAGGACGTGTACTGACGTGGTAGACAAGTTAATTTAGATGTTAATTAAATGAAATCAAGAGTTCGAAAATATAAAAATTCATCGTTTGCTTCTATATTTGTTTTAAAAGAGAATACTGTGACTTCTTGTGTATTTTTTTACGTAAAAATAAAATCTATAAATGTGCGTGTAAGTTATGTTTATCTGCAATGCTTATTCTTGAATTATCATCATATTTATTGTATAAATATTTATATGCATTATTATCTAGAAATATTCTGAATAAACATATATATTATTATTTCTTTAATAAGATCAATTTACATTTTTATATTATTATAAAAAAAATAATAATCAAAGTCTTAATCATGCAAACATTATTTCTATATACACTGCTTAATTGTGGGAAACTAAATGCACCACAGATAGTAAATTTCAAGGCTTCTTTAAAAAAGCTACCAAGAACAACAACAAGAAAAAAAATACTCCTTCAAATAGTTTTTGCATATACAAAGTAATCAGGACGTATATATATACAACATATGACTGGGTAGAAAAATGTTCCATCGTGAGTTACAAAATTCAGCACAAAAAGGTAGTCGTCGTGAATCAAGAGAGGGCTACAGTATTATTAAGACAAAAAAAAACAGACACTCACACACACACACAGAACGAAAGAAAGAATGTATACACGTCTTATGCCAAGGCTGCCAAGCACGAGTGTGTGTGTGTGTGGAAACGCTTTTTCGTCATCATGCAAATGCAAAAGAACGACTCGACCGGTAGCACAGACATACAGACACGCGGTCGGGCATCATCCTCATTAAAAGCGACGGACGTCAATCGTCCGTGACAAAAATCTATCGGCCGAATTAACCTCACGCACAAGGCTCTCGCGCGCATTCTCCGACCGGCCTCCTCTCATTCTCCTATACGCCTGTATGTTTATTTTGTTCACGAGAATATTCGCTCGTTTGCGAAGCGAAATACGGGGAAAGGACTTGAATGTGGTTTCGTCAGAGGTATCATCATCGAAGAGTTGCACGTATATATATTTATCCCTAATTTTCCAGCCTCATTAGACCCGTATATACTTTTATCCCAATCGTGCATATACACGAATCATGGACTCTTCGAGAGGTCGATTTTTCTCGCAAAGGCCGTCTTGGTACTTTTTTTTATACCCCTCTGCTACACTTTATGCAAACAGGAAAAGCAGAAAACCACATACATTGCAAAAACGACTCGACGTATGAATCATCGACGCGCGACAACGAACGTTCGAGCATCATCCTCGTTTATAATGCGCGCGCGCTCGACTTCCTCGATGCAGCAGCTCAATAAACCCTTATACATATAAGTACATCAATGGAGTTAGCTCGTAGCGGATTTTCATAAAAGCTCTCCGCTGCATAAATTAAACGCACCACATGACGCGTGACGTTTTAAAAAGCCGTAGCCCGAAATCACGCGTATATATATACTTATAAATATTATATATGCAACACGCGCGAAGGTATAATACGTGGCCATGCTGCGAAATTCTTCGTTCAATCAGGCGCGCGCGCGCAGGTTTACGAGCTGCAGCGGCAGCAGCAGTGTGCGCCCGCAGAGTTTTTTGCTCCGGAAGGCTGCGCGAGAGAGTGAGAAGGAAGGAGTATAAGAGAGAAAGAGGGAGGGAGCTGCAAACCAGTTTTCGCGAATAAAACGTCGTCGTCCGGCGGCCCCCACTGACAAATCTCCTTCCTTCTCTCTTTCCTTCGCTTAAGCTATATAGTATACTATATATATATATATATATATATATATAAATGTAGAAAGACAGAAAGAGTGAAATTTACCCTGAAGCATGTTGTGATCGTTCTCCTCATCCGCGAGGCAGCGGATGCGGCCGATCGACGACAGCAGACTCATGCTGGCCGGTGGTTTCTTCTTCTTCTCCTGCAGGTTGACGACGACGACCACTCGTTCGCCGGTTATCGTCTTCCTTAACCCGACGTGCTGATTACTCACATTCGACAGAGAGTTGTACTTTTTCTGGTTATTTTATTTATTTTTTCTTGTTTTCTTTTTGTACTCGCGTGCTGGTCGTATATAAATATACGTGTTTCCCTTTCTTTATTGTTAAATTTGACTGGATAGAGAGACAGAGAGAAAGACTATATGTATGTATGAGGGAGGAACGAGAAGCGCCCGAGAGAGGCGCTTCGCGAGGAATCCGGAGCGAGGACGAGCTCGTCGCCGACGCTGCCTGAAGTGGGGAGCAGCAGCAGCAGCGGCTCGTTCGCGCGATCAATGATTCTTCTTCTAGTTTTACGTTTTTTTTCGTTTCTTAGGTACTGCTTTTGTTGTTGGTTGTCACGTGTATATGGTCTCCCCCTTTTGTTTCTGTGTTTCTCGTTTCCAGTACAACAGTGGCACTTGTTCTTTATACTTGAAGTTGCTTCTTCCTTGTACCCTATATGTAAGTGGCTCCCCTAACGACGTTTGACCCCTTTGCACAGCCTTAATTAATTTTCTTCTTAACCTTAATACTTATTATTATTATTATATTGTAAATCTATACGAAGATATATGTGATAGGATCCTATGAAGTTGTATTACGGAGAACGTGGACTAGGAGAGACTTTAAAGAATACAGTCTCGTGTGTCGTCTTGTTTCTATTTTTTTTTTGTTTTCCTTTTTTTCTGCTTTTTTTTCTTGACTCCCCCTTTCAACGTGGAGAGCTGTGTTACATGATACGGGAGTTACAGGCCTCGAGTGCTGGCCGCGCCGAAACGCGCATATTTGAAAGGTTGCTCACAGTCTCTCTCTCTTTCTCTCTCTCTCGCTTGCAGGCGAGCGCGGTTTACTCTTTCTTTCTCGCTTGGGGCTCACTTGCTTGCTGTTTGCATCTATATGTATATATATACACGTATAGAGCGAGGGAGAGAGAGAGAAAAGAGAGGTACTACAACAGACTTGCGTATATGTAGTTGTGTACCTGTGCCTCTGTATGTATGTATATCGTCGAGAACTGCGCACGCACCTGTCACGGCGACGACTGCTCTCGCTTTGATTTCTTCACTCGCGCAAATATATGTATATATCACTTTCACTCTTTACAGGTGTATTGTACGACGGCCTTCGTTCGCGTGTGCGCAGCAGCTCCTCGGTCTAACTCTTCTGCTTCTTGAAAATTCCTTGAATTTATGTTGTTCCCTACGTGTACTATACACAGTTAGTCCTAATTTTCGTGTGTGTGTATAATGTGTGTATTGTTTGCTCGGCACGCGGGGTAGATTATATGTAGTTGACAGGCGAAGGTGTGCCGAGGGATATATAGAAGCTAGAAATCAGGTCCACCGAAAGCAGATAAACACACTACCACTTACACAGAGAAAACAACAGCACAGCCGCCTGCTGCTGCTTGTACACTACTATACTACTATACTCCTCGTCGACTACTGCTGCTACTTCTTCTTCGCCGTCCTCGCTCCACCTCGCATTCTTCTTTCCTCGTTTCTCTCTCTCTTTCGCGCTATATGCTCGCAACACCTCTCCAGCCGCGCTATCAGAATAATGGCCCGCGTGTCATGCCTGCGCGTATGTCTTTGATAATCGTTAACTTAGCTCTCTCTCTCTCTCTCTCTCTTTCTCTCTCTCTCTCTTTTACTGATACCCCCGAGTGTATCGTCGTCGTCGTCGTCGTATGCGTGTACGCGTCGCAGGAAAAAACACCACTGGGCCGCACGCGCACCCGCGAAGCGAGTCTGTCTGTCTGTCTGTCTTCGACTCGGTTAATACGCGCACAACGAACGGGGGAGGCGCACGCGCACACAGTGGCCGGTCTCTGATGTGTTGTGCTTCGCGATCAATATATAGGAAGAGACGCGCGCGCACGCGCGCACAGTATATAATATTATACACGCCTGCGTAATATACACGTCGAAGCTACTGTATACTAATACAAACGTGAACAATGTCGACAACGACGACGACGGCCACCGGCGGATCTGCGCGCGCGCGCGCACACGTTCGCGATATTCTCTGCCACTGTGCAGCGCGTACATATAGCATGCACGCTATTGCATGCGTCTGCGTCTGTCTGTCTCTCTTTTACTTGGCGTCGCAAACGTGTGTAATACTGTATAGGAGAGTGAGAGAGAGAAGCAAAGAACCGAGGTCGCGAGCACGGATGCCTTGCGGTTTTGCGTTTTATTACGTAGGAGCAAGAGAGAGAGAGTGAGAGAGAGAAAGAGGTAGAGAAGGAGAGGCATACTCCGAGCAGTAGTCAGCCAGTTGTGCGGCCAGACGAATCAGCTGGCCGAGCGAAAGGCGGGAGTTTTTGAATGGCGATTGCAGGCGCTTGTAAGCGACGCGAGTTGCGGTCAACTGCGGGCATGGTTGCCTGTTTTGTGACGAGTCAGAGATTATGCTAGCTTTGATTATTATAGATTTTTTTTAAGTAGGGATATATAAAACAGTGAGTGATAGTGTTCGGTTGTTCATTTGTCAATTGAATGAGAAATTATTTTATGTGAGATAGAAAGATTTTTTAGTAATTATTAATTAAACAGAAAATTATATATACCAATATTACAGATCTAATCTTTATTACTATTTTATAACAATTGTAATAAAATTAATTGAATAATCGAAAAATAAATATATTGTATATTATCGAATAAAAAATGTAAATACTAGAAAATCCACGTTCTTATCGAAGATTAAGCAACTACAACAAATACTCACGTTATTTTTTAACTCACATTATATCTACGATTATCTTATGTACGTTTACATAACTTATCTATATAAATGTATACTATAAATGTATCTCAGCAGTTGTACTTTGACACCTACAAACCGAAATTGCAAAGGAAAGCGTTAATGTTAAACTAAAAAACTTTCTCTAGTTCTACCAGAAAATGCAATTAAATTATTATAAATAAACTTTCTCGAATTAAATTTATTAAATATTTTTTTAATCCTATTTATTTAGCTCAGACCTCGCAGTAAACAGAGTCAGCGTACCGTATATTGTCTTGTTTTACTGTTAGAAACGCTTTGATAAACACGTTCCATTGTCAATTACTATTATAGATGCTGAACAAGTTCAGAGTACTTACTTTACATGCGAGGCATACACAAGATATCTGAGACTTACGGTGTAAGGTTTCTAGCGCCCGCAAGCTTCAATAACGCATTCGGTTCGTTTAACACCTGTTTATCAATCGCTTGATTAAATTTATCGATTTTTACATTATCTGTAGTATAATGATGAGCTACACATAATTGAAATATACAATAACTCTTTTCCTATGAATTTTCATGTTTATTTTTTTTTTTGTTGACTCTTTTATTATAGTAAACTATCAATTAGAAAACTACGATTTTGACGTCTTAAACTTATACGTTAAGTGTTAACTATATTAATTATATTTTTTGCGTGAAATTAAACAATAAGTATGCATACTTATTGTTTAACGTTAACTATACTTGGTAAAGAATAAAAAATATTCTATGATTAATGTGTTAATTAAATAAAAGCATTTTTAATAAAAATAAATATAATTATAAACTAATAGCAGAATATTGTTCCTAGCTTTACGAAATTAGCAAAGAAGATAACTTATTCTTATAAAATTTCTACCATGGTTACGCCACCACATTCATCAAAAAATAACATCAAATTTTGTTTTACAACCAAACTTCGACTCCAAAAACACTTTACTATATATATATATATAACATTGAAATTTATAATCATGTACTATATGCCATATCCACTATCGCCGCTAACGAAAGAACCCGAGAGCCACACAGGCGCGCCGCTGCCGCAGCAGGTTGCACGCGGGAAACATGACCACGCTGTTGTAACGTATAGATAAGAGCAAAGCCGGCGAAACGGGAACACGCAGCACTCACAGCCGGAAGAAACGACAACGACGACGACTCCCGAGAGCATCCGCCCACACTCGTCGCGGTAGCTCATATATATATACTGTCGACGTCGTCCCGTCTCCATTATCACGTTATGCAATAACCGCCGCGAAACAACTACTGTGATCGAGCGGTTCATTAAATGCTGATTAATGCGTGTGTATATATATACGTATAGAGGCTAGTACGATGCCAACGTGTTTTTTTCTTCGATAAGTCGCGTACACACGCGCGTGGATTGCATTATTTATGAGAGAAAAGCTTCGTATAGGAAAGCGCATTAACATTGTATCTCTCGCGAGAGTAGAGTGTGCGATTATATGCGCGAGAGGTGCGTATATAAAGTGATTTTTGAAATTTAATGTGTTTTTATTTATTTTTTCATTTTTTACAATGATGCTGCGCGGGTTTTCACTCTTGTCCGATGCCTGATTATTCGATTCGGTACGGTGCGGTTTGCTATTTTCAAAAGTCACGAATATATTATATGCGTGTGTGCGATGCGGTGTATGCAGCGATACATCAAGAGAGTTTGACGTATATCGTTTGAAGATTTTTTTTTCTATATGGGTGAGATGCAAGATTCTGGTTTTCAATTGCAATGACAAGCTTTCGGTTTAATTTATAAGGTTAATGAAATACATTGAGGAAAAGTTTTTCTCGCACAGAAAGTGAAACATTTTGTAAATGGTATATGGATATATTGATTGGACGATCAAATTGAAATCATACTTAATGATATCAGGCTTTTTACGTGTATTATAAGTGGTACAAAAAAAATTGACTAGTCATCCTTGATCGCGGTCAATGAGAGTTAGATATAGTAGCGAAGAAAAAAGTTGGAACATTATGTTTAATATAGATGTAGCGTGATTAAATGTACTCGTCCGCGTTTTGAATAATATTTTAGTTGAAATTTATCAAAATAATAACTTTCATTGTGGACTGATCCGAATACTTATAATCATTGATAAATATCTAATAATTTCTTGTTAATACTTGAAAATGAAATTTAGTTTTGAAAATTGAAATACTGCGAAAAAGGAACATACAATTTTTTAAAAATTATAAGCATCGCTGAACGTCTTCATCGTCTATTCTGTCCACGTGCCAAGCAAGTCGTTGACTCAGCAAAAGGAGTTTTATTTGTCTATTACATTAAATCCTGATACACAAGGTTGAACGTCTACGCATTATCTCATGCTTATTTTTACATCGAGTCTTGCTCAAAATAACTCGTAAACTTTATTTATGTAGTAATTTTTAACCGATACAACCTGTTTTATATCGTAAGTCTGCATATAATATACAATATTTAATTGAAATAAAAAAAAGCAACTCGATGATGCATGTAATCACGTATTCATGTTTATTTTATACTTTTAACGACAACAGCCAGATTTTGTTTCAACAGAAAAGGAAACTGTTACTTTTACCATTTATCTCGGTATATAGGAACGAGTCGATAAATAAATAATTCAAATCAGTAGTCGTTATTAACACTCCAATCGTAAGTACCAGCTCTCGTTATTTACAAAAACATAATGATAAAAAAACTTGGTTATTTAACGCACCTTATATAACTAAACACGTCTCACAACTTTCTCAAAATTAACAATCAATTCCCAAACAATGTTCGAACCATTCGTGTAACGCGGTATTATACCTTCGTAGCGATTCGCGACAACCGTATACATACTGCAGAATCCGCGAGCATCTGCGTCACAAGTGAACAACCGTCGGAGCCCTGCTCCATGAGTACTATAAAGACACCGCGTCGCAGAGAAAAATCCTGCTTTTCCTCTTCCCCTCTTAACAGTAAAAAAAAGAAACGACGCGCAAGATCGTGACTAAAAGGATTATACCTGTCGCTCGACAAGAAGCTCGCGCACACGCGAGGTACTTATAAACGACTTGTCATCGCGCGCGCGCGCGTGAATTCCCATGTGTCCCCGGGGCTCGTAAATTTCGCATAAATCGTATACGCGCTCGTTACGTAAGCATCTCGCGAGCCCCGCGGTAGCAACGTACCTTCGTATATACGTACATACACTACCTGCTCCTCCTCGTTCGCACACGAGGTAGTCATTGTCACGCGCCCACATCGTCCTTTAATAAAGTGTGCGCAGTGTATTATAGCTGGAAGCGCACACGTGTATTGTACGGTCCCGTAAGTAACCTCCGCGCACAATGATGGCAGATGTTGTGCGCACTTGAAGTTTCTGCGTTTATACGCGAGGAGCGAACGACCGCTGAGCTTCTTCTTCTTCTTCTTCTTTGGCGGACGCGGCTCATTGCGCAATTAGACGCGGCAATTACAGTGGCGAGCGTGTGTGTGTGTGTAGAATCGGAACTCGACCTTTCGGAGAGAAAGAGAGAGAGAGAGGAGTTTTTATGGTTGCGAGGCGAGGTTGTGAGCGATTTGGCGAGCTCTTGAGCAAGGAGAAGAGTTGTTACGGTGGGTTATATGTACTGCAGCTGCGACGGGAGTTTATCGCGGTAAGGGACTGCACGCGTCTGTTTTTTTTCTTTCGTTTTGAGACAAGTGAGATGTTATGACAGTCGTGAAGGAAAATTTTTATCCTACCTCTGCATGTGTCATGAGAAGCTCGTTTTATGCTTCTGGAATTGCCATAGAGAAAAAAGTTACGGCAGATTGTTTATTTTTAAATTTTGAATTACTACTGTGACATAAGACAAAAAAAGACTTTTGATCATTTGAATCCAAAGATTAAAAAGAAAAAAAAAGAATGACTTTAGCCTTGACTTGAGTGCTGTTAATGAGTCGCGGAGGTCGTACATTTTTACTGAATCTTGACAATATTACCTCGAATCACGAGATACTTTTAAGCCTATATACGATAGTACAAATTCTATATAAAGTGATATATAAGTATATAAATTTTAAAAAAATTTTGAAACGAACAAGTATAAATTAAATTATATATAATAAATATTTTTTTCTATATTGATATTATAAATTATTTCAATTTCCAGTTATAGGATTTGAATATAAAATTATCGGTGCTACTAAAATATAATCAGATAAAAGCTTTAAATCTGTCATAATTTGGAAAAATGCTGAATGTGAATTTACACTATCCTGAAAGCATTGCAGTAGATTCACGCAAAACCTAGTCAGACATTCATCTTCTATTAACGACCCTGAACGCTAATATAAATTTGGTTTAATATTAATTTCCATCGCTCTACGTTTATGAATGAAGCGATGCTAATGACATACCATTCAGCAGTTAATTAATTACCATATGCGAAGAGAAAGCTTGGCGTACATCTAAGCTAGTTCCCTGAATAAACCACCGTTTGCAAAAATTCCACTCCAACCCTATTTCTATTCTGCAAAGCTCGGGCTATAAATAATGTTTTCCTAGAATTTATGCAGCCAGGATGTCTTAAAATCGCATGTACGATCGACATTAAAAAGCAGATGCGCGCGTTGATTTTTATGAAAGTCCTTATATGTATACGCCACGCGCGCGCGTATACTCGTCGTACGCTCGAAAGTTTAATAAACTAGACACGAAGTTCATGCATCTTCGGCTTCATAAAACAATCATTATTATTTTAACGATCGCTCATCTTGACCCGCATCCAATACGTACCTTTAACAACCCCAATAAAATCGCTTTTAAATTATATAACGAAAGTTCTCTAACCGGTATATACAATATATATATATATATATATATATATATATATATATATAAATATGAAAATAGGCTTATAAAGACATGAACATTAAAAACGCGAATTTCGAAAGCGACCCGCGCCAAACTCGCCGATATTTACGACGCGGCACTCGTGTATTCACTGGCGCGCGACCCGAAAACTCCTTCGCAGATCGTAAACGCAATCAGCGAAGACGCGCGTACTTATATCCACATACATATATAATATATATATAAACATACCCACACGTTATGGGTGGCTCGTATATTCCACTCGAAAGTTAATAAAGCAAGTGCATCGTTTCGGCGCCATAAACAATCGCAGCTATATAGTCGACGCTTCGCCATACGATTAAAGCCCTCCCTGTGCATCGGTAGGTATACATATATCCATCATATATCGAGCTACTTTCATGCTACTCGCTTTGTATGTATATATATATACACCATCACTCGGTCTAACGGTTGTGCATTATCGGCGCCACACATCGCTGCGGAGTTGTCGCTATATAAACTCACAATCGTAAAGCATCCTTCAAACTTCGCACTGTCTGTGTATATATATATACAGTATACACCTCGCCGTCGGTTTATTACATCGGGGCCTAGGTTATATACCATGGTTCGCAGTTATCATTTGTAACGCGAGAGATCGGTCACGAGGAAAGCCCATGCCAACACGCGAATTGAATTTCCCGCGCTCCTTGTGTGTGTGTGTGTGGGTATGTAAGCGGCGGCGATCGATTTTTCATCTGTATGCCGATCGGCACACTCATTGTCCCTCGCTTGCAATCTTGGCTCGATCGGCAAACGCCCGCGGAGTATCTATATATATATGGTATAAGCCTCTCTATACGCGAGGGTTTCTATATATAGCCGCGATCAGCCTATGAGAACCGATTTTCTTCTAGCCGCCGCGAGAGAGAGAGAAAGAGAAAGAGAGAGAGAGAGACGATTGAAAAGATCGTCGGGGATTGATTAGGCGAAATTGTCGGCGAAGAGAGAGGGAAATTGTAAATGAGATATTTGTGTATACGATATATATATGCGCGTCGACGGGAACGGGGTTGTGCTGGAAAAATAAATCGCGTGTTTGTTTATGAGGAATTATATCTGAGCTGATAGAGAAAGGGTCCGATTGCTTGTTAAAAGTTTGTGTGTCAGAGTATAGATGAAGATCGATTTTCAATTGCAATCGAATTGGAAGGGTTTTTCTTGTATATGTTTCGTGAAATCGAGAAGTGTGTGCTCGATTGGCGCAACGATGCTCGATTGGAAAACGGAACTGGCGAGTTGGCAGACAAATTAAATTACTTATCTACGTTATCTGATTATTTCGACGCGATTTAAAGCTTAATAGGCGTCGTTATAAGAATAATGTTGCTGCTGAAACAATGAAAGCAGTACTTTAATGTTGTATTTTTTTTCAACTAGAATTGAGATATATAGCTATTAAATTAAGTTGTTGATTTAATCAATATTAAAGATACATCGTAATCAATTTACTATACATATATGGTATACAAATAAAATGATGTTTATATTATTAATTAATTATCAGAGAATAACCAAAAAGATTTAAAAAAAAGTACTAAATTTTATTTGTTATTATTAAAGAGTTTTCATTTTAATTTCCGATAATGAATATTTAAAAATCTATACCATAATAAAATTTAAGGAAAACGTAAGCTTGCTGTTTTTTCAACCATAGCTAAAATAACAATGTCGAGTAATACATGATGTAGTAACTTGCGTAAGAATGAAAAGACAATTAATTTCAAAAACTCTCTCTTTGACGAGCGAACAAGTTCCGGTTTAAAAAAAAAAGAGCATAAAAGTCAAAGAAGTCGGAGTCAAACTTATAAAAATGTTACACTCTTCAGAAATTACCACTGACTGTTAACAAGATATCTGAATTACTGAAGATAAATGAGTTCAATCAACGCCACATTCAATCAATACATCCGCACATTTATTACCGCTATAAACAACAATCTCTATATAACGCACTATACTCATACGACAAACGAGATCTTTGCCAAATCGCCATAACCGCAACACCTCACCCATGAGAAACCAGAAAATTTTCTCCTCCCGTGGTATAACACACGTATATTACACACGAGCTATCACATCAAACAGCACAGCCAACAAGGCGGATCGATTCACCGGAAAAAAGGGAGAAAGGATATAAGCGCTGCTTTTTGCGCTCCTCCAACCGCACGTGAAAAACTCACGTCGAGAAAGATCTTTTAATCAAAGGGACGATCTGTTTACTTATACATATACACCCATATATATATGCTACCCGGTGTAAAAGTTAATAACCCACCTTACGCGTGCGCGCGCGCACGTGAGAATTTCCGTGAAATCGATGCAGCTTATTTGCTCGATTTTTCGACAATGAGGTATACGCCCAGCGAGCTCACGCCACGACGTATAGCTACCTGTATTATGCAGTCCTTTATTGCACACGCGCGCGCGCAAGTTTGTCGAGCGTGAAAGGTCACGAGAGCAGGAAGAAAGTGAATCGCTCCCGGTGTAGTGTATATGTGTGCGCAGGAGGGAAATAAATGTGTGGGAGGTCGATATATAGAAAGTACCCACTGTTATTAAGGAGAAATTCCCGCGTTTAGCGCGGGTTACCCTTCCGCCTTACTCCGCTATATATATATATACATACTCTTGTTTATTTCGGTATTACGCGCGGTTAGGCTGTTTTTCGAAACGTTGCGGTGGATTTAAATGCGACGCTCGGCTGTGCTAACGATGCGTCAGCAAAGAAACGAGAGGATAATCGTCAATTGAATTACACATATTAGACGCGTTTCCCAGCTCGTTTTGTGTTAAACTATAGAGCTTGAATTCTAGAGCTATACATATGCGTACGTAGACGGTTTAGACGAATAGTGGTTTTCGATCTGATGGGACGAGCAGTTAAGTATACTTTCATTTCCGTGTTACTTTTATCGTGATTTGTCATTCGTTTAAGCGGCTCTTTTGTTCTGATATACATATTGCGTCGAGAAATTAACCTTTGACTTGGTAAAAGGACCAAGGTACAGTTAAGTGAAAAGTCGAATAAGACAGTGCAGATATATATGGTAGATATATAGTTATAGACGTCGTTCATTGACATTTACATCGTTTCATCCTAGGATGGATTTAGTTTGACGATGACGAATATTTGAATGTTAAAAAGACGGTGCACTGCGACAAGTGATTTATTGTTTTAAAGGTAAATGTATTTAATGTAGGTAGGTTAACGAACTCATATAATTATATACTTTGTAATTATTAACGATATGTAATAAAATACGGTATATATTATCAATAAAATTAAACAAAAATACGCAATAAAAATAGCTAAAGTTTAAAAATGTTACGACATATAATCATAAGTTCTCCAACCAGATGTCAGGAGAGAAAGTTTTCGACAAGTATTATTAAACAGTTCTGCAGAAAAAATGTGAAATCCATATACGTATAAGTTTTCCGTATTTGTTAATGAGAAAGATGTAATAATAGTTGCGCAACGGCAATTATTATATTAGTAATATGATTGATGCTAAACATTTGTCAAACTTTATAAAGATACCATCGTGCGATGATGCATTTTTCAACTTTTACTTATAGGTGTAACGTACAACAGGATAACCATCAAAAGTCATTTCGTACAAATGTCAAGCAATTAACTTTATCGCACAACACACGTTAAATACTCATTGTAATGTTGTTTCGTATATACATTATACGTATATACATATATATATACCTCTCACAATTACATCTCGCATTCTCTTAATTCTTAATTAAAAAAAAGTTACACCAGCCATTAACCATCCGCGTAAAACCGAAACAACAAAGTCGAAAAAATCATCTCAAAATTAAACGAACGTTGCTATACCTACTCGAGTTACCGGAACACCGACCAATTAAACCAGAACGCGCGCGCGGCTACCTTACAGGCTCCCTGAGTTTTCCCCACTTTTTTTCCGCGTCACGTGGAAAAATTTACACTCTCATTGTTTGACGCGTGGATCTGACAGTAGAAAGTACGCATCACCAGCAACAACAACAAGATATCCCGACAACAGCGCAGAAGCAATGCGTCGCGCTGGTCACGAGGCGATCGAATATATCCTGAGGCTCGTCGCGCGTCTGTGCAACGAATCCAGGCTGACCGACAAACGCCGCATGCGGCGACGAGGACGAATATACTCACTTACTTTCATCCCGTGCGCGAGGAGAGTCAAAATAATTGGATGACCCAGAACTCATGGGAATCGCCGTGGCTATAACGCCGAGTGTTTTTCTCCCCCCGTCGTCGATGTGGATAGAGAAAGAGAGAGAATCGATTTTTGCATTTTTTATCTCCGCAATGCACTGCGTTGTTGCTCTGTATATATATATATAGCGAACTTTCGTCCGATGCCTTTTTTTGGAATGCGTGAAAAATCGGTGCGCAGGTTCAGTGGTATTTACAGGCTGATCTCGTGCCGAAGTCATTAGAGGCTGTCGAGTGAAGAGAAATGGCCGGCAAATGGGGAAACAATAAAGTTAATATATTTGAGTAATAAAATTCGAGTCAAGTGAAATTCGTTTCGTCTGAGTAATGGTGTATACTTTGACGTTTTTTTTCTTCTCTAATAAATTTGATTCCCTCGATGGTACTGCGATAATTCCATTACCAGCGCCATTTATAATATATTATATACCAACTTCGAATGTTGCGAAAGCGATGCAGTTTTGCAATAGACCGGGAAATCTTCCATTGCTCACGGGACTCAGAAATATTAAACCTTTTTCCGCGTATACTTTATATAAAAGACTCTCCTGCGCGATATTAAAGAAAAAAGAAATTAGGTAATCGATTACAATGTGAACGTCTGGTCGCACTTAAATTATTCAAATAATGTCTACAACTCGCTGTGCGCAAAACCTACTTCCAAACTTTTTTTCATCATTGGTATCAAATTATCCACGTCTATTCCGCAATGCTATATATATAAGTGTACCAGAGGAAAAATGAATATTGTGCAACAATTACCTACATTTACATTCATTCTTACCCAATGCACATGCGCGAAAATTAAATAAGTATACAGAAGATCGCGTGAAATTACAGGATTTTCTCAACATCAAACGCATTCGCGTGGTATTAATCATTGGCTCTTCGCGAAGTCCTCATAGTTACATATATATATACACCATCATAGGCGTGAAGTCTTCACCGTTACCGCAAATAAATCATAGTCATTTCCCGTGCACATCAACTCTCGGCACATATACGCAGATTATTACCACGACTCGTTTGCTTCATGCACATGTGTGTGCATGTGTGTGCTAAAAACTTCTCAGAGCCCACGCGATACACACAAATCCGCACCTGTATACATAATGAAACCACATTCGCGATGGCGCACTTTCGCCGCGGGTATATTAGCCTAAATGTGTCATTTGCAAAAAAAAGAAAAACAACGACGTCGACGATGCCATTCTCGTTTCTTGCAGTCACGAGAGCGCAATTCTCGAATCTAATTAGCTTCTTCTAAGTGCGCACTGGCAAAGCGAGAGCGAGGGAGAGAAGAACGAGCTACAATTCAACAACAACAGCAACAACAATAAAACACAAAGCACGGCGTTGCGTCGATGTGGGAAGAAAAGTGGCGCCATAATGAGTCGTTATTATATGATACCTCATATACTCGACGATATATATATGCGCGCAAAATTCGATAGCGTTATAATACATATAATATACGTGCTACGTGTGTGGCGTATATATAATATATATAAGTGAAAGATGGGTGGCCGTCCGGATGATTAAAAGAAAAGGGACTCACACGTGTGCTGCTCGCCTTTCTCCTCTTTACCACTTGTCTGTAGTTCCTTTTGGTAGACTGCAAAGAGGTATATATGATGATTAAGTTCCACCGGCGGCGGTGAGTGCCGGCGTCCAAATGTGTTGCGGAGGGGAAAAAATGGTTGGTTTTTAGGACCGCTGAAAGTGAAAATTACCACCGCACACGCGTGATATGTGATGAACGTGAAATGAGATCTTTTATTTCCGTAAGAGCTGAGGGATTAGATGCACTTAATCCTCGGAAAATTGTTAAACGGTACGGGTTACACGCTTTCCCTCGGTGGGATGATGATGATGCTCGAAGAGAAGAGGGGGGCTTATTAATTTTCAAATGTAAACACACTTGATAGCGAATAAAAGTTATATAAGCGCTATTAAATGTACGAATATTCGTTGAAAATTGATTTATGTACTTAAGTACGTATTTCCTTGTACGAGTATTACAAGAATTTTTGGGAATTCGCGTACATGTATATAAAAATAGCACATATGCTATACGCGTTTATTTATATATCTCAGGTATACAAAGCATCTATAATTAGACCGCCATTAGTCTGCATTTTTTATTAACACCGATCAGAGATTATCAAATCCGTCAATTTCACATCGAACCGTCGTCACACTTCGACTCGCCATTCATCCAACAGCTCGCACTCTCTTTTTTTCGCCTGCTACACTTTCATATACCACCGGCAAACAACGTTCGCACTTCTAACGCTTTTTTGTGCTCTCCTCGCTCTCGGTGTACCCATATACACAACACTGTATACTTGCAATACCCGACAGATTACATCTCACCCGCGCGCAGTGTTCTCGAATCCTCGAAAGCGGCTCGCATGGAGAAAAAAGCGCGCGCGCGCGCGCTCGCAAAGCGGCCCAACACGTCGATACCGTTGAGATTACTTTCAGAATAACGCTATGGTCAGAAACTCTCCCTCTCTGGTCCTTACAGCTGCTGCTGCTGCTACTGCTTTCCATTGCGTCAATCGTACACGGAATGGTTTTTTTTCTCTGGTTCGTGCAAGTATGTGTATATGTATATACGAAGAGATAGAAGGAAATCCGGGACTGGCTTTTCGCAAAAGTGTATATAGACATATCGCACACGCGCATCTCACATGGTTCTCCGCAAAACACGTGGACTTTAAGGGGGGAGAGAGCGAATATATCTAGGTGGAAAGAAAGCGAAGCTTTTCGATTTGCACGGTCGGCCCTTGTTCGTGGCCGGCACAGGTTAAGATTATATGTACGGAGAGGTTTAGTATCTGTATACGTGCTGTTGCAGCGCGTAGCGAAGGCGAATTCGAAAGGGAATAACCGCGTTTCGCAATTAGAAATGCGTTGCTCCGCGTGTTTCGCGGCTCGAAAGTCAGCACGGAGTAAGGAGAGGGCAGCAGGTATTTTTGATTGGTAAAATATGGTTGGTGAGTATAATTACGTGCGAGATCAGATGATTTTTATTTTTGTGAAATTTTTGTATAGATATGATTATTTGTTTTCGCGAAGTATCTAAAGAAATAATAAACTTATAGCGAAAGAGGTATAATATATATTCTTATACTTCGAAAGTGTCTTTAGGCGAAAATTTCAAGGTTTTTTTGTTATCATCGATATGCGACTGATAAATTTCTATTTTACAGTCAAGCAATAATTTCGGAGGAGATACGAAAGTGTTATCGTTATCACTTTTACAGCCTTGCCGATCAAAGACCAAATAAATAACTTATTTATCAATGAAACCTCTAAGTTTACGCGATACAACGGATACTTGTACCATATATAGAAAGATAACAATTAGAAATTGTGAAATTCTTGTGTAAAAGTGCACGCGAAAATCCAGAGTTGAAATCGATATCGTAAACATTTTATTGTCAAAACCAACGCGAACCACATTCTCGTTTTACCACGTTACTGAGTAAAAAGGAAAAAAACGATATAGCGATCCTTTTCCCTTTCATATATAATTATATACACATAATGTGAAATCCCCTTTGCGACGGCTCTCTGTATCTATCTTATTGGATAAAATAAAAGAAAAAGAGAGAGAGGGAGAGAATAGAACGTACCGGAGTCAATGCAGCGCACGTTCCACTGTCACTTATATATACACCTTTGTGCACCGAGTGGCGCATGCTCGGATCTTTCTTCGCACCCAACTAAGGAACGAAAATCCGAAGGCCACAGAAAAGCTCATTTGCGCGCATCGATATATACACTTACTTGCCACGTATATATGTTGGAATAAATGATTGAGTAGTCTAGTGTAATTTTACTTTATTTATTAACACATAATACAATAGTTACTACTTGA